>JAVXUM010147014.1:0-27119 GCA_035590655.1 Pouteria glomerata
TATTTAAATTTATTTTTTCGCCTTAAAGTTATAAAGCATTTCGTGCCTTAATTGATTGACACATTCTGTGCCCAATGAGCAAGGGTCAAAATTTTGTCTCGATATGTTGTTTTCGTTAGCATGAAAAGGAAACATTTTAGAAATGTTTAGAAAATATTTTTGAAACATTTCGAGACGAACACAAAAATATAAAATTAAATAGAAATGGTTAGAAGTATAAATTGATATTTATCTAAATATATGAAAATCTAATTATAAAATTATTTAAAAAATTTATCCAGTCCCTTGTGAAATGGAAGCAGTTAAGTCAGCAATTATCCTAGAAACTACTATAAAGCAATGAGTCCAACAATGTAATCAAACTATCTTAACACACTCCCTCACATGCGACCCTATCTTGCACTAAAGGGGCAAAAGGCTGAACCAAATTGAGACTAAGTCTTGGTTTGATTTAGTTGAGTTGAGAATATAGGAGGAACATCCAACTTGTTGGAGGGGCATTAGTTTGAAATGAAAACATCATTTTATTATAAAAGCACGTGCATTTTAGTTAAGTAAAACAATTTAATTTAAGGTAAATGATATTTGCACTCCAAAAAAATCCTCTTACACTATCATGTGAATAATTTATTCTATGATGGAGTACTAGAAGTATTTTTTGGAGTCCAAATATCAACTCCTTCAATATAATTAGTTACCTGTGAAATAAAGAAGTTGATAAATGCATGGGAACAAGAAGACAATTAAAAACAAACCCTCCTCCTAAAATGAAATTCATTTTAATGGAGATATCTAATAGAGTTTCAAACTAAAACTACTAAACACAATCTTCTGTAAAATTGAAATCATTGCAATCTTAAAAATAGTTATGGAGAATGTGAATATTACTTATTCTACAATTTTTAAGGGTTTGGGGAAGGGATCAATTCAATATTGTACTAGTGAGATTTGTATTTAATAAGAACGCCATTATTGTCATGTTTTTGGGATGGTTCATTTTATTTTCTATTATTGTTCTTTGTTTTTGGTTGTTGGTGATGACTATGGAAGTTATTGAAATACTTTATGTTTCTTTGCTTTTAAGGTAACTGGAGGATTCTGATTAATTAATTGTTTGATGAATGTCTCCTTTATATCGATAAGTGGCTGAGCAACCATAGAATTTATCAAGATTTGGAAGTTGATAAGGACTATTTGCTACACTGCAAACATTGATCTTTAGATGATAGGAGCAGCAGCATTCTCTTTGAGTTATCTTGTACTGGAAAAAGTTGTACAAGTTTTGGGCATTTGGATGTTAATCCATCTGGGTTACAGAATCTTGTTGTATAATAGGAATGTAACTAGTGAATTCTTGTAATATGTAGTTATATTTGTGGCGGGGGTTGACGGAGGAAGGAATGTGGGAAAAAATGCGAAATCTTGAAAGGCCTCCACATTCTTTGAAGAGAGTGCATTTATTATATGATTCCATTTATATTTGAATGTTGGGCTTTTTTTTTGGGCCCTGGGGGGGGTGGGGAGCGAAGAATGAGGGAAGAATTAGGGAGAAAAGAAATCTTGCCAATCTCCAGATCCTTTGAGAGTAAGGGAACTATATTTGACATTGACACAAAGTTGCAGGATTGAAATTTGGAAAATTTTGCTTTGGAAAGCTTTCTATTCTCTGGTAACCTCCCTTTTCTCTTCGTCTCTTTGATAGTAAATAAAAAGATAAGGATGCTATGCTAAAAAGATTGCTATGCTAAAAATATTGGATGTTTGAAGTAAACTTTTGTAAATTAGGAAGAAGTAAGAGAAAATAAAAGATCCATTATTCATAAAGTTTGCATCCTTTGAAAAGATAAGTTATATTGCAATAATTTTTAAACTCGAGTTGATTTGTCTAGACAAGGTTCCAAAAGAAGTGATAATTAAGAAGGCATTCTTTAAATTCAAGAAGGATTGTTAGAGCTTCTCCAGTATTCCTTAACTTCTTTCAATATACTTGTATTTTTTTATTGCTCATCTTCTTCTTGGGATACCAAATATATGGTAAATAACTTTTTTTTTTTAACTTAATCTTTTAGAGGGAAGGAAGGTAGTTCTGGCTTGGAGTGTCGGATGGTTATTGATTAAGGACCCATCTCTTGATTGAATGCATGTATTTTCTTCTTCTGTATCTATGGTGCTGTAGCATGAGCTGCATAACTCAGTTGTGATTTCATGAAATCCATTCTGCATACCATATGCAAAGCCAACTATATACTAGTATCTAGGACAAGTTAGAAAAGCATACTATACTTGAAAAACTGAGAGGTTTATCCATTAGTGTAATGAAAACACATTTGGGTTCTATGGGGGAATGCATGGGTTAGTCTCTGAGGATTTCCTCTCTTATGCCAAGAGGATGTGCATATGAGAGGTTGGTCATTGCGTTATTGGGGCTCTACTTGACCAAAATATAACCATGCAAATTCTTTTGGGTGTCAGTTTCCAATTACTTTTTGTGGCTACTAGGATCAAATTTTTGGGAGTTCTGAGAACCCAATTACAGGATATAGGGACCCAAACTTAGTAAGTATGGATTAAGATCCCAGTTCTGAGAACATTTAGTTGAAGGATTGATATTATTTCTTGCGGAATGGTATCTTCATCAGGTGATTGCTGCAGATTTAATTATGAGATCAATAAGAGGATTGTGGGGATGCGTAGACTAGGATTGCAACATTTTCTGTACTAGGGAATTGAGAAGGCAAAGATGATTAGTTTGTGGGTTGTGCAAACCACCTGACGATGATTTCCTGTCATTATGTTTTCTTTTGAATTAAAACTTCTTTTGCCCTGTAAATTTTGAATGCCTTACCTGCAGGTCATTTGAAGATCTATTTTGGATTGCTGCCAATTGCGGTAACTATAGGTGAGTTTTGTATTTCTAATTAATCGTTCTCGCAGTTCTTAACAAAACCATCCCACATTATCTTCGACACGTTTTCCCCATATAGAGTATTAACTATGACAACTTTTTGTGTGATTTCATTGGAGATGCAGATGGTTGGTTTTTGTTGTTTATATATTTTTTGCTTAGGCCATCCCAATGGTTATGTAAGATAATATAGTTTAAAATCACAACAGCAGTTTTGTATTGGTAAACCCTATTCAAGGTTATGTAAGATGTTAAAGTACAAGCATATTTTGCTGATAGAATGCTGAATTATGTATTGATATTTTCTGCATCAAGTTTGGGCTCCTATGGCATTAATTCATCTCAAAGATATCGTGTTTCTTCTGATGCATTGATTGCTCGTACCCTTTAACTGTTTTTCTTCTTCTGGGAGAATGCAAGTTCTCTACATTTTTCACGTAGATAACATCAATACAGGATAAATTTACGAAGTTTCATTTCTTTCGACTCTAATAAAAATATTAATTCTTGCTAGACATTTCCTTGTGGAGTGGTGCTCATCTCTGAATTGAATGGCCATTGGCTCGCATGAATGCCACTTTGTGTGTGCGCGCGCACGCTCGCATGCGTGCGCACGCTCGCATGCGTGTACCCAGTAAATCCTCCCTGAAGAAATCTAGTATGACTGAATATGATTTGATCGATTTTGTGTGTCTTGATTGAATATATTTCTTAGTGTGTTTCAAATCAATGCTATTGGCAACCAAGGAGGCTATTCAATTTTGTTGTCGACTCTATATATATGGAATTGGGGGTTCTGGAAATTGAAATACAACTTTAAGAATTGAAGTTATATTTTCAATTTTTGAATTTTTGTGAAAGTTCATCTAACAGTTAAAATTAAAATTTTTCATTTATTGGATGAAGTTTCGTAAGAATTTAAAGGTTAGAAATTCAACTTTTAATTCTTAAAGTTAAATTTCAACTTCAGAATCCCTTTGTCTGTATACATGAGATAGAAAAGAATCAAGCGACATCAATTATGTCAAGTCAGCAGTAAATTGTTTCATCAGATCAGAAGAGAGGAGTATGCTCAAATGCACTAGGATAACTGAATCAGAGCACAGCACTGTGCCATCATCAGCCACATGTGCCTTGTTGGCAAGTGTAGGACTTCCTTACGACCTTCCTTTTTTTTTAATTGACATTTATGCACAAAATGAAGGAATACTGTTGAAAAAATAGTATTTTAGTAAGTATTATTAATACAAACTCAATACGTTATCGTAGTTTTTAGTTCTGCTGAAATTACGATATGATTTTGCGAGTCTTGACCAAAACACAGTACACTCGAACTCATTTCCACGAGTCTTGGCCAAAACGTAAAACACGCGAATTTGTTTCTTGGGCATAGAACAAGAAATGTAAAATCAAATTGTGTTCTTGGTGTTTTATTCCAGCCCACGTTTTTAGCGTTTCATTCCAGTCAACACACACTGACAAAAAGCATGAAATGAGTTTGCGGTTTCTCCCTGGTTTGCAAATTTTAAGACTCTGTAACAACAGAAAATTTGAAGATAATGAACATAAAAAAATATGCAATTACTCTTTTGGTACATCCAACTTAGATCCTTAAAAGACTAGCAGATTGATGTTGCACTTAATTACAGGGAAGATAAAAAGAGTAAATGGCACATGAAAAAAATAAAAAGAAAATATCAACAATTAGTGAATGATGCCAGAGATGTTTCAAAATTGAGTCACTTCCAGTAGAATGAGATCTCAACAATTCTATCCCTAGAGAGAGAGAAGGGACAAAATAAAGCAATTTGATTTTGCATTTTTTGTTCTGCACATAGAACTCGTGAAATGAGTTTGCATTTTTTACATTGTGGCTAAGAATCACATAATTATATTGCGATTTTAACAGGTGTTATACTGTGTTTTCAATAATAGTACTTATTGAAATATTATTTTTTCGATAATATTTCTCTATTTTGTCTATAAATTGTCAATTAAAAAAAAAATTCTGTCCTTCCTACTATTCTCATGTAACACACCACTTATAACATTATCATATTTGTCAAGGACTTGAGATGGTTGTTCATCTTCTATAAATGTAGCCACTTGTTTCATACCCCCTATAAAATTTAAGCATTTGATAGAATGTATTTTAACACAGGTAACCCAAATTGTGTATATATATCTTGTAATTCAAAATAGAGTATCATGTTTGGATCCCACTTAATCACTCCTCACATACACTAAAAGGTCTGGTGCACAAATAAAAAATGAAAATAAAAAAATTAACTTCTTCCTTTTTTTTTTTTTTGAGCTTTTACCTAGTTTTTTAAAGTTTTTATCAAATATCCAACTAATCACTAAAATGAGATCTGTCAATTGTAAGTACAAAATTATTATTATTATTTTGGGCACCAAATGCTCCCCAAGTTTGGGTTCCTTACAAATTTACTACTATTGTGAGTGCATAACTCCATTACCAGGCTTCGATTCCACTTGTAGATATATCAAACTCTATATATGCATACATTAAAATTTTCAAATTTTTATCATACATCGTCTTTTTAAATTGGTTTCATTGCATACCCCCACAATTCTTAATACAATTCTCCGTTATGGTATTTATACGTTGGTGGTCTTAATTCTGTCTTTATATGTAGGCGATCCTCTCATCACATGAGCATATTATCACTCTCATATACACACAAATTAGGAATACCAAACTAAAAATATAACCAAAATAAGCACGTCGCCAATTCAAATATTCAACAACAAAAAAGTTGTCCGAAAAAATTTCGAACCAATCATTAAAGTCAACTGGCAAACAAGCTATTTTTAGTATTGGATTTGCAATCAATGCATATAAAATCAAAAGGGAGGCAATGTCAGCCTGTAGACAACTATGTTCGGAGCTGTTAGAATAAAATTCAACGATTCAATACAATTCTTCCATTGCCAAAATGTCATCAAGCCTGCTTTCTATGAAGTTTATCCTTACTAGGCATGTCAATCGGGCCCTGTGAGCTGAGTTTAGTTTGGTTCATGCTCAAATATCGTTGGACTTGACCATTATAGGCTCAAACTCAACTCATAAATTTTTTCATTTGCGTGGCTCAAACTCAGCTCACATATTTTTATGAGCTTCGGGCTTGTTTCGGACTAACTCATATAAAAGATTTTTTTAATCCATAACAAAAAAATATTAAACAACATTTCAAATAAAAAGATGAAATTATAATAACCACAACAATACATATCAAAATCAATCATCATTGCAAGAAAAAACTGGAGAAGTATTTTCATAATTTGTTCAAAAATATTTAGACATTTTTTAATACTAATAAAATAAAGTAGCCTGAAAGTAAACTACTTTGAAATCCATCCAAAAACTTATCATTTCCTCTTCCTTAACTTTTTCACTTCCTAAAGAATTATAGTTGTAGGTATAAATGGCATAATTAAGTAATATTAAATATATTAAAGGATAAAATCATAAAGCTATTAAATGTAAAAATACTAGAGACATTTTATATATTCGGGCTGAACTTTGTTAAGCTCATACTCAATTCACAAATTAATCGGACTTATTCATACGGCTTAAACTCAACCCGACTCATATTTAATTAAACTCGACTCAAAAATAAACGGATCGAACAATTGGGTTTCGGGTAAGCCCGATTTAATTGATAATCCTACCCCTGCCTTCATGTAGCTCCCCTCATACTTATAGTGTCCTCTCTCTCCCCCCAAAAAAGCCATCTCTCTAACAATGTTTTGGTGTAATTACCCAAAAAAAGAAAAAAAAACAATGCTTTGGTGTGGAATTTGGGGTGAATTGCTTTGTACTTTCACATTTTATTTCAATTACAATTTAGCTCATATATTTTAAATTATGTTACTTTTTCTTATTTTGTTAAATTAATTTATATTATATAGAAAATATAACATGTCTATTATGTATAATAAATACCTATTAATTAATTTTTGTAATTCTTTTAATAAAAATTTACAAAAATGATGAAGTGAAATTATTTAAATGTATAAGAGAACAAGTTAAATAAATTAAAAATACAATGAGGTAAAATAAAATTAAGAAAGTAAGTAAAGAGCTGTTGTAAATTGTAATCAGACTTGATAATTAAGGGACGCCAAACCAAAATGAAATGAAAGAAAAAAATTAAGGTCGTGGACCACTAATATTCATTAAATTTTATTAAATTTTAATTACTTTTTATATTTTCTTTCAATTAAATTTTAAC
This sequence comes from Pouteria glomerata, assembly GCA_035590655.1. Classification (NCBI taxonomy): domain Eukaryota; kingdom Viridiplantae; phylum Streptophyta; class Magnoliopsida; order Ericales; family Sapotaceae; genus Pouteria; species Pouteria glomerata. The sequence goes on from JAVXUM010147014.1 coordinate 7,165, forward strand.
ATTTATCACATTTATATCAAATTAATTATATTTTTAGTACATTTTTTGCCAAACTTTTTTCTTCCAACACAGTTAAAACATATTTTATTTCATATTTGTCCTCGCACTTTAAAGAAGTTGAATTAGAAACTAACATGTATGCAATTAACAAAGGAAACAGCAGATTAGATGCTAGTATATAAGAATCTATCTATCTATCCATCTATCTATATGTTTATGTGTGTGTATATATATATATACCTGCTAATGCATCTAGAAGTGTAGATTTGCCACAGCCAGAAGGACCCATGACGGCTAAGACCTCTCCCGGCTCAACATAACCAGTGGCCTCCTGCAAAATGGGCCGGTGGCCGCCCAGCTTATCCGGCACCGTCACCGACAAGTCCTTCCACGCCAGGAAAATGCCGGTCCCGGCCTCCGATCCCACCTGAACATTGTTACTACTAGATCCTCCAGATGATCTCTTGATCTCTAAATCCATAATATCCTCCAATTGTGAGCAATGAAAAGAGAGCTGTGAAACAAACCGGTAGTGTTTGCAAGTCCAAAGGGAAGGTAGTATATATGTGTGTGTATGGCGTAGGATTGGCAATTTGGCATAGGTTGGAAAATGCAAAACCCAAGTTAGCAAGCAATTGACTTAGAAAGACAAAGAACTAATGGCCTGTATCTACTATATGTGAACATGAAACCTATATATAATTATATTTTTCTCTCAACCATACGCACAGTATATATATATATGCGCATCCTCATCATATACATATATACATATATATAAGTTAGTACTAAAGATTTGTTGGGTCGTATTAGATCGCTTTCATCTCTAACACTATTTATATATAGGGTCTTGACTCAAAGACAATAATAATTTATTTTTTTAATGGGCTGAATTTGATAATAAATCGTTGAATTAAAGATAGCGTGACAATTTATTTTTTTCAGTGGGCCAAGATTGATAGCAAATCTTTAGGTCAGAAACAACAGCAATCCATTTTTCTCAGTAGGCTGAGATTGATAGTAAATTTGAATTCTAATATCAGTTGTTGGATGATCTTGAACTTATTTCAATCCCAAAAAATTGACTTACTGCTTTCACTCACACATATATATTGACCATTACATTTTTCTACAACCGATGTAATGTACCCCACTAAGGTTGTGGATACATTATCCTAATGTGAAATAAGAGTTTTGATTATTGGGTTAATTATTATGTAAAATATTTAAAAAAAAAAAAAAAGGAGATTTTCTTGAAAGTTTGATAAGGCCTGCCCCCGGGGGTTGTTAGGGGTTGTTTATATACCATGTTTGGCATTCATGGTATATACAGATGATAAGGAATGTTATGATCTTGAAATAACTCCTTCCAAAAGCTAACTATTAATTAATAAAATTCTCCACCGGCTCTAAATTTCTCTCTGATGACTCCATGGTGTGACTTGAGAATTAAATAAGTATAACACAATATACACACATATATATATATATTGTTAAGTTTGAAATACCAGCGTATTAGCCAAATGGCAGCTTTAGAAAAGAGAAAAAAACAGAGAAGGCAAGTGGCATGTCAGTAGACGCTTAGGATAGAAGCCCAGGGAAATTCAGAGCTGGGACGCAAAAGATCATTGTTAAAGATCCGTTGAGCGTGAAGTTTCAGATGTGACAAATTTCATGAAATGGACCTTTAGTTTAACTACAGGCCTAGAGTAATTAATTCAGACAGGACGCAAACCAGCATGTCTCTTAAATTTGAAATTTAATTCGAATGAAACAATTGCGTGATCACTTGGTCTTTAGTTTTACACCACATTGCTTACAATTGGATATATATATATATATATATGCAGCTTTTGTTCATGATCTATACTCGGGAACCATGTTGAAAAATTTTAAAAAATTTTAAAATTCTTTATTACTTTTTACATATTCACACTTATTATAACTTTAAAAAAAATTAAAGTTCAATTAATAGAATAGATGCAATTTTTTTTTTTAATGTGAGTTGCGTTTGGTGGGTCAATTTTTAGTCAAAAAATACCAAAAGTTATCACTGTTACAGTAATTTGATATTTAGTAAATTACCAATTTTTATCACTTTTCTGTTTTATTACAATAATTTGATATGATAGCGGACTCGACTTTTTTAGACTTTTATACTTTGCTGCAGTAAAAAAAAATCTTACTAAACACTAAAAGTTATTACTTTTCTACTTTACTACAATAATAATTTCACCAAACACCTAAAAAGTTACTCAAAGTTGTCAAAAATTATAATTTTTTTTACCAATTTTTTTACCAAATACACAAAAAAATTATCACTAACAATTTTTAACAAAAAAACTACCAAAATTTACTAAAAATTTTGTCCTCCAAATACCCTCGTGACCACTGTTATTCACGTTATCAAATAAGATCTACTGTTAATATTTTTTGAAGAGATTTCAAATCGTTTCGACGGATTTCTCTACAAAAGTAAAAAAATTTTACTATTCATATCTGAAAAATATAATTTCACATCAAACACTTAAAAATCACTCAAATCATATTTTTTATTATTTTTTATTACATCAAACACCTCTCTTCAATTTTTTTCACCACCAACTATCTTTCGACGAGGAGATCATATGTTCCTATTCATGACTCATCAACTCTTCCAACATGAACAGGCTCTTCTGTACATAGTCAGGAATAGGTAGCTAGGTTTAGGTGGAATTCCTAACATAGTTTACCTTAAAAAAAGTGAAATTTCTAATTCAAGTTAAAAAAAAAAAAACATACGTTCAATGACTTAAATCTATTGAAGAGCGGATTAGTTAAACCAGGTCGAAAAGGCAACAAAAGTCAACCACGGGACAAATATTCAACTTTAAGTACAATAAATGAATAAACAATTATTTACTGAATTAAAAGGCATGATAATGGTTGCGTTGGCTAACAATAAAATAAAATAAAATCTTACAAATCTCCATCAATTTTTATAAATACGAATTATGAAATTATAAAATATTATCTTTTTATTCACAACACAAAAAACGAGACATTAACTTTTAAATTTTATACAATTTTATACTCACTACACAAAATTCGAGATAATAACTTTTTATTTTATACAACTCTAAACACACCCAATCTAATCCCAAAAAAATTGGATCTTTCTCCTCATTGGATAGATTTGAGATTTGTATAAATAGCCCCGGAACGGGTTGTAGAGAGAGAGAGAGAGAGAGAGAGTAATATGAAGTTGGTAAGTGGGTTCGGGTTAAGAGTTAAAAATCTTGAACTTGCACCCTAAGCGACCGTAAAATAATAATAATAATAATACGCTTTAATTAATTACCAAAAAAAAATAATAGGCTTCAATTACATAATAACATATTATTTAATAAGGATTGGATTTGAAAGATGCTATTTTAATTATACATGTCCTTACATAGAGGCGGCTCCAAAATTTACAATTAATAGAGGTAAAATTATATTTTTTAAATAAATGGGAATAAAAGTAAAAATATATCGAGAGCAAAACATGTAAAAAAACAGTGTAATTTACAAAAAAATAATAAAAATAATAAAATTTTAGTATGATTTTTCATTGCCTCTGCCGAGCCTAACATGGATCCACCCATGTCTCTTCAATAATCCAACCAAAAAATAAAAAATAAAGTGACAAATGTTTGACAAATTAAAAATAATTGTAAAAAATAATGCATGCCTAATTATATTGTTTAATTAATTAAGGAATGTATGTGATCTCTTTACCAATAATCATAAAGCTAGCTAGGGACCATGTGTAGCTAATTATTTTAGGAAAATGATACATATACATGCATCATTTTAATTTTTTTACACTAAAAAAAAAATATTTATTATGAAAATAGACAAAGTGTAGAAAACCCAAAAGTAAACTGCATTTCTCTTGCTCTATTGTAGTACATATATAAGTGTTTTGCAGTGTCTAAAAATGTTAAAAGATACAAAGAAGTTTCTAGTTAATTTTGAGACTTCAGATAAAATCTGCGATCAGCATTTTAGCTTCATGTTCTAAGTGTGACTAATTACATAAAAATATTAGCAGTAATACGAATATAATTAGTATTAAGTTTCTTATAAAGTTAAAATTTTGAACAGAAAGTTTAAATTAAAATAATTATGACAATTCATGGGTTTTAATTTTTTTTTTCTAAAACTTTAGACCATAACAGCTATTATATGTGTTTTGGTCATCTCTTTCTTTTCAATTAATTTTTAATAAGTACCATTAAAAAAAAACTTTAGACCCTTATAACTATTATATGTATTTTAGTCTCTTTCTATTTTTAATTAATTTTTGATAAGTATCATAAAAGAAAACATAAATTATGATACTTTAATTTAGAAGATTCAATTTCGTAGAAATTATAATTGGGTGAAATTTAAGTTTGTAGTTTTGATTTACATATAATCTCTGCTCTTGAAAAATATTAAAATTTAAAATGCCAAAAGTATTTTGTGAAATTAATGATAGTAGAGTTCACTAAAATAAGAATTGAGTAGAAAGTTAAAAATATAAAATAATATCAATTGTTAAATAAAAAAAATAACTCTTAATTATTAAATTTTAGTTTTTGATAAATATACTTTTAAAAATTATTTTATTTTATTATATATATATATATAGATATATGTATATGCATGCATACTAGCCGCTGAAAATGACGTGTATTCTTGTCTCAGCGGTGTTGGTAATACGTCAATATAAGTTTGGTGATGACAATTTACACATTCCTGCGGAGGTTTGGGGCGCTAAATTTTAAAAAATTTTTAAAAATTTTAAAAATTTTTCTTACTATATAAATTACAAACTAATAATTTATTTCATTTTATTTTATTTTTTATCATACCAAACATTCTACGGGTAATTTGACATATCTAAACTCTCTTAGGGTAATTTGAAGACCTGTAAATCTTTATAAAATTATATAAAATTTTAATTTTTATAATTTTTAATTAAACTTTGTTATGTATTATTTTTATGTTAATTTTTATTTTTTTAATTTTTTAGATTCCAAATGTATCATTACTTTCGAATTACAAAGTATGCTCGGTGACGGATGTAGAGGCAGCATGCGAGGTCGATGGTTTTCTTAGATTTTATAATTTTTTAATATTTTTAATATTTTAATTATTTATATTAATATATAATATAATAATCTTTTTAAGATTGAGAAATTATTATTTTAGTTTATTAAAAATATGAAAAAATTATCTTAATTCTTTCATTTAAATTTCGGAGCCTGTAAATGACAAAATGGGAAACGTAGGGGCGCCAACTGGCTGAATGGGAGCCTTGAATTTAGGTTAGATATCCGATTCGGATTTCTCATCTAAAAAGTTAGCTCTAGTAATATTAGATTACACGATCAATATTGACTCGGCCGTGTTGTGTTCCAGCGGAGAGACCACTGGCTGTTTGGAGTATTGAACAAGAATGAAATATAAAAAATATATATATAATTTCGATAATTTTTCAGTATTTAATGCGCAGCAATCAAATTACATTTTTTACAAATAAATAATCTTATTTTTAACTTTTATATCAGTTTTCTAAAGAAAGAATCCGTTGGAACTTTTTTTTTGGTCTGTTCAAATGAATTTATGTTAAAATTTTTTTAAAGTTGTTGAAAGTTTTTAGAATTAATAGAAAAATTATTGAGGTTCGTAGAGATATTATTGGAATTTGTAAAATATTTATTGTATTTGTAAAAATTTATTGAAATATATAGATATATATAAATTTGTAGAAATTTCATGAAATACAAAGAGGACAAAGTGTGTTAAAATTTTAAAAGTTTTCAAATATTTATCTACTTTTTCAGTGTGCTAAACACAACCTACATAATTAATATTAGATGTCCGTCACATAATTCCTAAGCAAAATAAGTGTTAAAAGTCCGGACGCTTCAAACTTTTAGAAAAACTAGTAAGAAAGGCCAGACAAGTAAGTGTCTAGTATTAGAAGCAGATGATAAAATGTTTATTAAAATATATGTTAACATGGTTAGTTTGCAAAAAAGTACATTTAAAATCATGTACAAAAAAATTATTAGTTATAAATGAAAGTTAGAACATATTAAAAATATAAAGAAAAATAAATAAACGTTGATGAAAATTGTTGAAAAACTAAAACTAACAAATATAGAATCATATGAAAATTGAAAAAAAAAAAAAAAAAAACGCCTTCTTTAGATAATTTTGTGATTGATTATATGTCAGTGATTTTTAGGTATACGAATATTTTGTTAGAATATAAAATGACTTTTTTCATTGACTATTACTCTTAATTACATTCACATCCAAATTATTCATAAAATTATGAAAAAAGTGCAATATATATATATTTAATATTTAATATTATTTCACATGCATTCATATGTGATACTTTCCGATTGACACTTAACGTATGTGAGTCTATTAAATTGACCTATTCTTTTTATACGTAATAATACAAATAAAAAAATAACAGTGATAATGACAAAGGAAATAATGTTAGTGCCTGAGCACATTAAATGCATTTTTATATGTTGACACTTTTGCTCTTATTTAGTTAGTGAATCCAAAGATATTTATTAATATATTTTTTATATGTTGACAATTTTATCGTTATTTATTTAATGAAAATTCTAATGGGATATTTACTATATATTAAATAAATAAATTTTTACATTATTATTTATTTCTTTTTCTTGCCTTTTTTTCTCGCAAAACTATACTTTACTTTTTTATTTTTATTTTTTAAAAAATATGGATATAATAATATTAATCAAAATGTTCTTAAAGACATGAGTAATTTAAATAATTACTTCTAAAATTTAAATTTTATAGATTTATTTTTAGTCATGAAATTTGTTTTAATAATAAATTTTACTCATTGATTTAATAATTAATGGAGTTTGGATAATTAATTTTAAAATTTAAAATTTTCTATATTTATCTTTAGTCTTAAAATTTTGAGATAATAAATTTTATTAATTGATTTACCAGTTAACATTAATTGATGAACCAAACCAAACTATTCATGATATTGTCAAGTGGAAAATCGAATAATAAAATTTATTATTAAATCAATCTTCATAACTAAAAGATATTTGACTTAAATTTAATTTTAGTAATCAATTATTCAAACTAATGTTTTCGCTAATTAGTAAATTTAAAGATTGAAACTGGGCAGAAAAAAAAAAAAGGTCAAAACACTGCAGAAAAAGGAAAAAAAACTCAGACTATTTTTTCTTACTATGAAAACAAAAGATATACACTAGTTTTATAGGCTAAGTTCTGTAACCATGGCCGTTTATTTTAGGAAGTAAATAAAAACTAAATGGAAAGAATCAATGTGATTCAAACCATTTTACAGTTGGCAATTACAATCAATCAAATAGATATTACTATCTTTGGCATGGCAAAGTTAAACATATTTGAGTACTTTTATGTTTGGCAACAAATTTGGACTGGAGACTCCAACAACTTGATGTCAAAAATGTATTTTTGAATGATAAATTGAAGGAAATTTCCATTGGGTTTGATGAGGCCAAGGCTCAAGGAAAAGCCTACAAACTCAAAAAATATCTTTACAGGCTAAAGCCGCCCCAATAGGTTTGGTAGATTCGTGAAGGCTATTTGTCAACAAGGGTATCAACAAGCGCAATCTAACCACACCCTATTCTATAGACATAAAGAGGGTAAAACTATGATTAATTGATGATATAATCTTAATTGATGATGGTTTTATAGAAATGGATAGGCTTAAAAATACTCCTGCAGCAAAATTTGAGATAAAAAATCTAGGCACATTGAGATATTTTCTTAGTATAGAAATGGTAAAGAGTAGAAGGGGAATTTCAATTTCTCAAGGGAAATATATTCTAGATCTCTTAAAAAAAACAGGGATGTTAGGGTGTAAACCTACGGATACGTTCATAAATCCTAAATTGAAGTTTAGAGAACAGTTGGAAAGTGAACCAGTTCAAAAAGGGTCAGTATCAATTTTTAGTAGGAAAGTTTATTTGTCTTTCTCATACTAGACTTGATATTGCCTTGGCAGTTAGTGTTGTAAGTCAATATATGCATTCTCCTTATGAAGAACACATAGAAACTGTGTATCAAATTTTGAAGCACCTCAATAGGACTCCGAGACAAGGCTTATTCTTTAATAAAAATGAAGGAAGGAGTGTTGAAACTTTTACAGATATAGATTGTGCTGGATTAGTGTAGAAGATCAACAACTAGATACTCCACTTTTGTGTGGGGCAACTACTGACTTGGAGAAGCAAGAAACATATAGTGGTGGCTAGAAGTAGTGCTGAAACATAATTTAGAGCTATAGCACATAGAATTTGTGAATTGCTCTTGTTAAAGTTACTTCTAAATGAACTGAAGTTTATGGGGAATGAATTTATGAAAATCTATTATGACAATAAGGTTGTTGTTGCCATTTCTAATAATCTTGTTCATCATGACAAAACAAAGCATATAGAGGTGGATCGTTATTTCATCAAAGAAAAAATTAAAGAAAGTAGTACCCGTATTGTGTATGTACCTTTATCACAACAAGCTACAGATTTGGTGACTAAGGGATTATTCAAGCCTTTGTTTGAGAAGATGGTTGACAAACTAGGTCTATTCAACGTGTTTAGTCCAATTTGAGGGGGAGTGTAGAGAATCTTAGATTTTCTTTTCGAAATAAGGATAAATCCAGATTTGGTTATTTTTCTAAATATGAACTTTTTTTCCTATAATTAATTGTAATTATATCTTGATATTCTTACAACATCCTAAGTCTTATTCTTCATCAGGGCCAACATCTTTCTCTTATTACATTTTCCCATTTTGGTACTGATAGAGCTTCTTGTATAGTCTTTGGAACTTCTATTGCTAACAAATTAGTTAAAGAGCTTGAAAAGATGGTGACAAGTGACTGTAAGTTAAAAACTTAGAAATTAGATGCTGGTACAACATTTGGATCCTTTCTTGATAACTATAGGAACATCAATGTCATTATCTTTAAAGATAAAGTGCTGGTTAAGAGTTTAAATACCTGAGATCGATTCAGATTCATGGTTTTATAAGAGGTCCGTGTGATGTTCCACTTTTTTAGTATTCATCCATCTTGAATAAACACTTAGCTTAGGTAATTAGAGTTTCAAGTCTTCTCTGTCATTAAACCTTGGTTTCTGGTCAAAATAAATCAACAGGTGGTGTTTGTGGTTGTCCAGGAGGTGGTATTATAGGTAACTTAATGGAAGGCTCAGATGATCAGTTTAGATTCATGGTTTTGTAAGAGGTCCGTGTGATGTTCTACTTTTTTAGTATTCATCCATCTTGAATACGCACTTAGCTCAGGTAATTGGAGTTTCAAGTCTACTCTGTCATTGAACCTTGGTTTGTGGTCAAAGTAGGTTCAACAGGTGGTGTTTGTGGTTGTCTAGGAGGTGGTATTATAGGTAGCTCAATGGAAGGCTCAGATTTAAGTTAAGCAGGTGAAAGCTCAGGTTTAGGTTAAGCAGGTATATGTGCAATGATGTCCCAAAAATTTCCATCATCATTGACTTTAACTTTCTGCTCCTGAGGGGAATTTTTGGTAAAAACAAAAGTTGGTGTTCAAAGAAGGTCATATCCATAGAAGTATAGTACTTTTGTGTTTCAGTTATTCCTAAAAAAAAATACATTTTTAGGCTTTAGGGTCAAGTTCATTCCTATCATTATCATGGATGTGAATAAAAGTAGTACAACCAAAGACTCTTAAAGAAACTACAGAGAAATATCAAATGTAAGGGTGGGTTTTGAGGAAACAGTTTAAAGGCCATTCATTATCGAGAACTTAGGTTGGCATTCTGTTTATTAGATAACAGGCAGTAAGAATAACATCCCCCAAAACTATTTTGATACATTATTTGTGAACATCGTAGCCCTAGCAACTTCAAGAATCTGATAGTTTTTTCTTTTAGTAATGTCATTTGTTGTGGAGTTCTTATGCAACTACTTTGTTGTATAATACCATTTTTAGACAAAACTTCTTAGAATAGAATGAAAATATTTTTTTTCCATTATCTGTTGTGAAAATTTTGATGTGTGCATTATATTTAATCATAGCATAAAAACTTTTGAAGACTTGCTTTGTTTCAAATAATATACCTAACAAATTCAAGTGTGATTATCAATAAATGTGATAAAGTATCTTTTTTTCATTGAGTTTTTAACTTGTAAATGACCCCCAACTTCACCATGGATTAATGTAAAAGGTAAGGAGGCTTTATAATTTTAAGAAGGCAATGAGGAACAAACATGCTTAGCTAATTGATAAATTTCAACTGAGAGAAATCTCCATGATGAAATAGTGATGGAAACAAAGTTTGTAAATACGAGAAACTTGGGTGGCCTAATCTACGATGCCATTTTTTGTTTTCTCCAAAGAGACTTACTACTCGTAATTTTAGCCTGTTTATTCAACTCGACTTCCTCCTTAAAATAGTGTAAACCCTCACATTCTCTAGCGTAGCCAATCTTTTTCCCCAACGTTAGGTCCTAAAACACATCTTAAGACTTAAAAAATGAGCACTGCACTTTAAGCCTCTAGTTAGCTTACTAATAGAAAGAAGATTGTGTGATAAGTTTAGCACACATAAAACAGAATGTAGTTCAATATTAGGGCTAATTTTAATGGTTCCAATTCCTACCACTGTCAAAAGAGATCCATCTACTATTTTAACTTTAAAATATCCTGAGGTAGGACTATATGAAGAAAACATTTTGTCATAGCCCGTTATGTGATTTATGGCTCCAGAGTCGATCACCCATAGTCTTGAAATGCTATTGCAACTATCAAGTACTGAGAAAAAATTACCTTTTTGTGCTAGTAATAAGGTACTGGTGGCTGCATGTGATGGTGTGAGTAGCTTGTATAGTTACTCTAATTGTTCTTTAGTTAGAGAAGAATCATTCTGCTTTAGATTGAGATTAGTTTATGATTGGTTCTTGACAGAAATCTGAAAACTGATGGATTCTCAATTTCTAGCTCTATTATTTTTCAAATTTAGCAACTTACCACGTAACTTCCTGCAATAATCATTGGTGTGATTTGGTTTCTTGTAGAATTCACACCAAATATTGTTTTTTCTTAGGTTTTTAAGATAATCTTACCTGCTAACAACTAGGGTAGAAGCTTCAATTAATGATGGTTTGTGCCCATTCATCATAACTTCTTTTCAACCTTCTTTTCTACAAATTTCAGCAAATATCTCAGTAATCAAAGGATTGTGTTTGATTCCCAGAAGTTGGCCTCTAACTTTATCAAGGTCAGAATTCAGCCTAGCCAAAAAATCATACACACATTCTTTTTTCAAGCTGCTTTTAGTATTTTTTAGCATCATCAGGACATGACCAATTAAATAAAAGGATCTCATAGCCTATATTGAATAAGAGGGATTTCCTACCTCAGGTTTTTTTGTTGGCTTATCCACATAACCAAAACAGTCTCATCCTCTAATCACCATTAGAGTAGATTGAGACCATTGAAGAAAGTTTTGATTATTGAATTATGTGATTGTGGTTTGAAGAGAAGAATTTTTAGAAAAGGTTAAAAAGGTTATAGCAGGTGCAATTTACGAATGGTTTAAGAGTCTTCCAAAGAGATCTCAGAACCAGCATTTCTACGCTCACCAATTAAGGTTGTTTTATACATCTTTTAAAGAAACCAAAAAATACATAAGAGTAGGGGTCTTAATCTCAAAACTTAAGTGTTAAGGTGAGAGAAGTTTATATTTTATATTGGATAATTTCTAACATATATAAATATATAAATTTCAATTTTAGAAGTCTATATCTTATATGGGACAATTTCTAACATATATAAATATATAAATTTCAATTTTGGAACTAACTCTACAAACTACTGAAATTGTCATGCCTCGAAATCTATGACCCAAGGACGTGAGAACAAAACCCAAAAATAAACTAAATCGTGTAAAATGTATATTAGAGCTAAAGTGAATAAAATAAATCAATATTGAATTTCTCAAATATTCAAACATCTTAAAAATGCCCTAAAAAGGGCTGCTTAACCGTGCCACAAATATGGACCCAAATTAGTACTCTATTACATAACAATGTGAAATGTTGGAATGTAAATTAACAGATTCATCTAACTATAACAAATCAAGATGGCTAGCTAACACACTGATCCATCACGTGCATCAACCTTTTCATTAACAACTATAATAGAGGTGAGCACTAAATTCCATATGGGCTCAGAAAGTGTTTATAAAATATTTTCCATCGTACTAAGAAAATAACTCTTAAATTATTTTATTTAAGTCTAATATATCAATCTCAAAAGAGTCCATATCCCGACATAAATTTCAATAGTTCTATATGACATATAGTTTCTTAGCCATGATTCTTTATGTCACGTCTCGGATCTCTTGACCTGAGAGGTGAGTGAATCAACATACAGACCATGCACTAATTAACTATACCTGGATCAGAGCAATATAACAACCCTAGAGCAACGCCCACACAAGATAATAACATAATATAAACTAAGTCTTGGCTAATGCCAGGCTAACATACTCTAACACATCCCATAATAATATATAAATATAGGCCTTATGGCCTTTACGACCTAACCAAATAAATCTCTAAATTTAATAATATTACAGTCCTAAACTAAAATTTAACTTAAGAAATCATAAATGTAATGTCTGCAACAGCTTATGCACCTTTAGTTTCATCATATTGTCAACTGGTTCTTATCATCTGCTCTTACAACAAAGTTTGTAGGAACATGAGTATTAATTCACTTGTGTCCATAAAGCATCATAAAAGCATATATAATATGTAAAGAAATAATGTAAAACAACACTAACATTTATAATTTAACATTTTCCAACATAGTCATATAATATCATTAAACAAAATCCACATCCTCATACATAAACATTATAATTCCATTATCAAATATACCTTATATAAAACACATGCTATAATCAATATCAAAAATCTCATTGTTATTCAAATACCATTTTACTTTAGCATTCTTATCATAATCATTCTCATCTATATTTCATTCTCATTTAATTTATGGAGGTGGGCATAATCAACATTGTCATTCAAGACCACGATTATCCTTAATATACACCGTCATTAAGGGTCACGATTGGCTACATCACACGTCGTTGTTAAGGGCCCTGATTAGTCACATTACATTTCATGTTGTAGGCTACTAACCTACTGATATGTATATCAATTTCTGCGTAGGTTTCGGGTCTTTCAACCCTAGAATAATCTATGTACTTTTTCTATTTTCCTATGCCCACCATTCATGTGTTTCAATATCATTTACATTTCCTCATATTTCTCATTTACACAATTGTGTTCATATCCATCTCATTCAACTATGTAATAATTAACATCATCATAACATTCAACCATGCAACAATTAACATCATCATAATAACTCATATAACAATCTCAATTCAATCCAACCTTACAATAAAATATTAGCACTTTATTATAACATTTTATCCTTTTTCCTTAATATATTTTTAACTATTTTCAATTCAAACACCACATAATTCACATTTATAAGTTTATTACAACACAATGAGAAATATGTATCAAGAACAACACGTGTAAAACTAATAAATATATCAAATAAGGCCTAAACTAAGATTTTGAAGCACTTGGGATGCTCCTATAAGGGATCCAAGTGATCGTATCAAGGACAGGGGCATGCCTTTGGACCACTAGGGTGCCTTTCTATTGGCAAGCTTAAGTTTTTGTAAATTTTCTCATGCTTTATCTGAAAAAAATCATTTTATAATCAATTTCTTATACTTATGAACCATTTCTTAAGTAGATTAGAAAATTTCCAACCGGGTGTGTTTAATAAAAGATAACTTAGTTAAGAAATATCTCAAGTTTATACTTTCTAGGGGGTCCAAGCACCCTCTCGAGGTACCTTGGCTCTCTCACAACTCAACTAGGGTAAAATGAGGCACCCCGGGGCCCCTTATAGGGATCTCGAGCACCCTTTTGCTGTCCATAAATCTACTCTATTTTGGTCCGAGCTTTATTTCATGTTTTTGTGTTTCAAACTTTGTCAAATACCATATTTAGTTTAAAACCTTATTTCTTAATGTTGTTTAAGTCCTAAAAGACTCCAAATATTCAATCAAACAAACTTTAGATATTTTATTCTTTCAAAATCAAAATCTTAATTTAAATCTTCACATACACGCATACACACATATCATCCACTTGAATCATCCATTTATTTTTTTAAAAATCCTAAATAATTATCGTGATAATATTTCTTAGTTCATTACATCTCATAGATGCTATTAGGATAGAAATCCTTACCTCAAGTGTTAAATAAAGAATAACTCAAAGACAATAAATACCTAGCAAAGGCTTCCAAACTTCGACTAGATCATATACATAACTCTTTGATCCTAACATCAAACCAATTACATAGATGTACTCAGTGGGTGTTTAATTTTATTCTTGTAAGATTAATTTGAGTTTTGGTTGAATCTATAGTCATTTACTGAACCTTGGCCTCATTCAACTCCTCTCCCTCCCAACTTTTCTCTTCCAATAACCAAAATTTCTCTTTGTTCTCTCCCATATACATATATAGCAATGCCATAACTTGGAGCCCAAGCTTGTTATAGGTACCTAAGGTCGCTCCTCTACCACCAACTTTGGCCAAAACAAGTTTTGAAATGACCTCCAACTAAAAAGTAACTAAATAATTTAATCGATCAAAAATCACATAGGTGGGGCACCCTTTGCTCAACGTGGACGCCCGTACAAGTGGTAGGGCGCCCCTCTGCACCACCTGGGCGCCCCTCTACACTATTTCGTGCCAAAATTTGTCTAACTCCAAAGATTAACTTATTTCTTCCAAAATTTCAACAATTAACAACCCTAATGGTTACAATTGCTTAAAATCACATATTATTATGTCCAAAACTTGTTAAAAACCATCAACTTATATTACTGTAAAAATTCAAGATATTACACTTCAATCTTATGCTTTACTAATTTCGCATCATAATAATACTTTGAGTCAGGTACTTTGCAAGTTTAGTTCGTGGCCATAGAAATAAACCCGAAAACAAATCCTTAGGCCTTAGCCACCGGGTACAACTAATCTCACAATCCCAGATATATAAACTTATGCCTTAATAGGCATCCAGTCCCACAGTCCCGGTTTAATATATTCTATAGTATAGCATAGTCACTGGTTCCACTGTCCTCGTCCAACTTAACTTGTCTCAATAGGCATCCGCTCCCACAGTCCTAACATAATATATGCTATAATAAAGCATATGACAGGCTTTATATGTTACTAGTCAACTTGTAATGATACTAATCCAGCAGGTTTTGGAGCTTTCGACTCTTGTGCTCTAAAACCTACTCTTTTAGTACCTTTCAAAAATTTCAAACCAACCAAACCAATCCACAAGACAGAAAAGAAATTACACCAGAGAATTAAGAGGAAACCCTTTCAGAAGGAGAAAAACCTCTATTAATAACAATCCCTACTATTAACGGGTTACAAAGTTTTACTAGGCCTCTTTACGACTCACTCGCACAAATCTGTTCAATGCTCTTGCTTGACTCACTTGATGAACCCTACAAGTAGGATTTTTTGCTTCACACAGAAAGTCAAGAATATAATTAACAAATCAAGAGAAAGAACGCTCAAGCTCATAAGAATAAAATCTCTCTCTCTAGTTCTCTATAATATGTCTCGTACCCTTCATAATCAAAAATTGGTTCATATATATAGAGTTACACAGAAAATTACCCTAAATTGGCAAAATAGAAAATTAAATACGAATAGAAAAATTCGTAGTTCGAACCCTCCCGTATCCTGCGCCATAGGTCGAAGCTTCACGCTCCTTTTCTGTTGCCTGTGGACCCTACTGGAATGATTATTGCGGTTACAAACCAAACAGGCGCACCCACACGCTCCCTACAGGCTCCTAGCATCAAACGGGAGTACCCGTACACTTCCCGTGCCGTGGTTGCGAGGTCTTCTGAAATTTTTCGTGTGATCTACTTTGTCTCCAACTTTGACTAGAATTCTACCTTTACTTGAACTTGGAAACTTTCTGACTTTTAAATGATTTTCAATTGTTACTATTTCAAATTTTTCTCAACTCCTTTGGTTTTGGAAACTTTAATTTATTTTAATTATTTTAATTCTTTATCGATCTGGAACCTTGATCAATTAGGACTCTTTCTTCAATTTCAAAAATATTTAAATCTGTCATATTTAATTTAAAATTTTGTATGGAGTTACCACAAATAAACCTTACAATCTTTCTCTTGGCAATTCCGTATTAAAATTTAAATTAAATTTCAAAATGTATTTGCAATACTTAAACAAACACATCAAGGCATCATATGGCAAAAATTTTAAAAGAATTTTCAAGATTAAATTCCAAGCTCAATTTCCAAGTTCACAAAATAACAATTTGAAATTTTCTACTCCTCATTTTTTATATAAATTGACAAGCATGCAAAAATATCAGAATAAAAAGATAAATAAAAAATAGTTAATGCCTTCTAAGTGAACCTCTCTAAGAAATTCTTTTAAGATCTTTTTGTGCACAAAAAAAAATTTAAATATATTAAAAAATGCTAAGAAAGTTCATAAAATGGATCAACGAAATTTTATTTCACCTTTCTCCGAATATGTAAATTTATCACTCAATCCTCATAAATTTAAATGACCTAAAATTTATCTTTCCAAATAAATTTTTAGGAATGCGTCATAAGATAAATTAAGCCACAAAATCAAAACAATACTTATGCGCGTGTGAGATTATGACTAAAATATACATATAGGCTCCCCCTTAAACAAATCATAGAATCAATGAATTAAATTTGATGTACCAAATGAATTGAGAGCCAAATTTCATCTTTCATTTTTTTTTTTTCTTTTAAATCCCTTTTGAGCTCTTAGCGGCTTTCACACGCTTATGGGCAAGTAGTTTTTCCCTTAACAAACAGCAAGTCATTAAGAGGCTTCTCACAAATTCCACCAGTAGTCATTTCTAAGACAAGATTTTTATTTATTTATTTAATTTCTTTTTCACGTGTAGGCTCCTCAACATTTTTTAAATACATCAAACAGTAATCTATGATTCATAGATAAGAAGATGGAAAGACATATGCATACTAAGTCAAGTGTGGAAAGAGAAGCACATCAAAATTTTGACAAATTTCATCAAAACACTTCTCTTCAATTTAGATGAAAATATGAATTTTTGATCCATTAAAAATTTATTTATTCGAATGATTAATGCACATTTAAGGAGATAGAAGTTATAAAATATCTTCAAAACAAATAATGAACTCATATCCTTTTTTTTTATATAAAATTAAGAATATGCACAAATGCCCAAAGATTTTCTCAGAGATTCAAAGCGAAAGGTGCCAAAGAATTTAGGGAGTGAATCAAATTTTCAAACATTTTTTTTAAACAAAAAAAAAAAATTGTACAAAAAATCAGAAATATCTAGAATAAAAAATTTATCAATGAAGCACAGCCTAGCTAAAAAAAAAATTCTTTTATTTTTCAAGGCTCACCCCTTCAACATTCTTAGGGGCGTAAACGACATTCAAGTCACTCTTTCTAATCCAAACAACTTTAATTTTAGGAAAAATAATATTTTCAAAATTTTTATTTTTCTTATGTCTTTCATAAAAATTTAAAATTTTTGATTTTTGAAAATTTTCATATCGTGGTCTTATAAACTGGCGTGGTTTTGCAAAAGGTTTTTCAAAAAAAATAATGAAAGTTTGAAATCTATTTGTCATAGGGATTTTATGGTTTTGATTTCTTGAAAACTTTTTAATATAATCTAAAGATAAACCATAAAATTTGTGACAATTGGGTTGAATGTGACTTTTAATGCCACAATGGTAACAAGTAAGTACAAAAGATTATGGCTTAGAAAATTATGTACCTTTCACCATCGGAGGGGAGTGTAAACTTTGTTTGGGACTTTGAAAGTTCTTCTTGATGGGTGTAGTGGTCTTCACCATGAAATTTGCATTCTTTTGGATCGTTGTAGATTTTAGGATAGACGGAATTGATGATGAGGATGCGGTTGAATTCTTCTTTCTAGTGTACCCAAGGCCTGATTTATCTTCATGAAATCTCTGTTTGCTCCAAATTTCGTCAATCTTGCTTGAGCTGATAGTCAACGTTTCAAATGCCTTCGCATCATCTTTTATCTTCTCATTCAATTTAAGTATTTCAGCCTGAAGTTCTTCAATGGTTTTCTCCAAATCTTCAATTCTCTTATTCTTCACTTGTAGTTTTTCTTTGAATTTTTCTGTATTTTGAGAATCGGACCGATTTTCATCTTCAAATGAGGATAATTTATCGGATAGTTTTTCTATTTCCGTCTTCAATGAGTCTATCTCATTTCTTGGTTTTTTATTTTTGCGTGTTGATCCATTTTTTGTTTTTTCGACTCACAACATTCAGCGTATTGAGCATTGTAGGCAGCTTGGAGATCATTGTTAAATTCATCATTTGAATCATCATCATCATGATTAGAAGTCTCTGTATCGCTCTGAGATCCAGAAGGTGATCCACCAGAAGAAGTGCGAGATATCATGAAAGCAACAAAATTACCTTTATTATCTAAGGAAGATGAAGCAAATGAGTCATCTGAGAAGTCGGAGTCATCGTTAATTGTGGCATTCATAACTTTAACCTGTTTCTTTTTCTTTTTCTTGTTTGCACACTCTTGAGCAACATGACCGTAGCCTTAACATTCAAAACACTGTAGTTTATCTTTTTTGTCTTCTTCTTTGTCATGCTTCTTGATTTTCTTTCCTTTGTCTTTGGACCTTGACTCCTCTTTATTATTTTTGTTGAGCATAGTTTTTTTCTGTTTTTTCACATAGCTCAAGAATATTTTTGCCATGATATCTAATTCTTTATGACATTCTTTTTCTTCATCTTCTACAGTCCTAAAAACAATCTACTTCTTTGCCTTCCGAGGTTGAAACATGTTTGTCTCGTAAGTTTATAGTGATCCCATAAGATCCTCTATTCTCATAGAATTTACATCACTGGCTTCTTTAATAGCTGTAACTTTGAAATCAAAAGAACGAGAGAGCAAACATAAAATTTTACGTACCACTTTATACTCCGAAATGGGTTCACCAAGATTCTGGCTGGAGTTGACAATATGATTGAGCCGAACTTAAAAGTCATCAAATCTCTCATCGTCATTTATTCTTAAGCCTTCAAATTCCGAAGTCAGTTTCTGGAGCTTGCTTGTTTTGACTTGTTCGTTTCCTTCATGAGTATTCTGCAGAATTAACCATGCCTTACGAGTACTCGTACAACTTGAAATCCGACAGAACTCGTTGGGACAAACTGCTGAAAAGATAACGCTTAGGGCTTTAAAATTCCACTCTGAACTTTCTTGCTATGCTCTCGTCCACATCAAAATCGGCTTTGGCTCTCTCCTTCCATCAACTTCATGTAAAGGCTCTTTCCTACCTTAAACCACAGAGGTCCATACACGATAATTAATTCTCGACCGAAACGCTTGCATACGTACCTTCCTGTATGAATAATTTAAACCATTGAACCATAGGGGTCTAGTGCTTGAGCCTCTTTCGCACAGTGGATCCATTGGTTTGGATCAAGATCTTCACTCAATGACGTAAAGTGACCTACTCTAATATCAATTGAAAAATTCACCAAACCAAAAAATCACACAAAGTAAAAAAAAATAATCACGCCAAGAAAATAACGAGGAAACCCTTTCACAGGGAGAAAAACCTCTATTAACAACAATCCCTACTATCAACGGGTTACAAGACTCTACTCGGATTCTCTGCGACTCACTCGTACGAATCCTTTCGCCACTCTTGCTCGA
>JAVXUM010147020.1:0-15479 GCA_035590655.1 Pouteria glomerata
TCAACCATTACCTTTAATTGGTCCAAATAACCTAAGTTTGGTCAAAGATGTTACCAAAGCCCTCCATGGCCGGATTTTCCTTCTTGCTTCCAAATTCTCAATTCCTCTTCACCATGAGTTAAGCAAGCCTCCTCTCATCCTCTAGCCGGCCACTTCATAGCTTCTCACATGCACCTTCAACTACAACCATGCACAAGCAAACCATCCCAACACTTAAGAAATTTGGAAGACTCATTTCCACAAGAAAGGCATTAAGGATTTTCATTCACACTAAGTGTGAGGGTATCACATTTTTAAACAGAGCAGAGTTTTCTGAAGTGAAAGCCCCAAAACCTAAGAGGAAACCACTTCCCAGTAATTTAAAGTATGCATTCCTAGATAACGGAGAGACTTATCTAGTAGTCATTTCCTCTAAATTGACATCTGAACAGAAATACTAATTAGTTAATCTTTTGAAAAGCCATAAGAAAGCTCTAGATTGGTCAATGGTAGATTTA
This sequence comes from Pouteria glomerata, assembly GCA_035590655.1. NCBI lineage: Eukaryota > Viridiplantae > Streptophyta > Magnoliopsida > Ericales > Sapotaceae > Pouteria > Pouteria glomerata. The sequence goes on from JAVXUM010147020.1 coordinate 498, forward strand.
ACTAGTATTAGTCCACTCTTTTGCACACATCAAATATATTTGGAAGAGGATGCCAAAACAGTTCATTAGATGCAATAACGACTAAATCCGAATATGAAAGAAGTAATAAGAGCTGAAGTGTTGAAATTGGTTGATGTAAAAATTATCTACCCAATCCCAAATTCTAAATGGGTAAGCCCTACACAGGTAGTTCCAAAGAAATCTGGTGTCACTGTGGTTCAAAATAAGAATAACGAGTTAGTTCTAACTTGAATTTAATCTAGTTGGCGAGTATGCATTGATTATAGAAAACTTAACGCAGTTATAGAAAAATATCACTTTCTCCTTCTATTTCTGGATCAAGTTTTAGAAAGAGTGACTGGGCACACGTATTATTATTTTTTAGATGGCTATTCAGGCTACAATCAAATAGAAGTTGCTTTAGAGGATTAAGTAAAACCACTTTTACTTGTCTTTTTGGCACATTTGCATATAAGAAGATGGCCTTTGGCCTATACAATGCCCCTACCACCTTTCAGCACTACATGATTAGTATATTCAGTGAAATGGTAGAATAAATCGTTAAAATCTTTATGGACAATTTCTCTATTTACGGTGATTCTTTCAAGCACTGCCTAAATAACCTTGATTTAGTTTTACTGTGAAGAGAAAAATCTAGTTCTTAACTAGGAGAAATGTCACTTCATGGTGACTAAGGGAATAGTTTTGGGCCATATTGTTTCGAAAGATGGCATTCAAGCAGATCAAGCTAAAGTAGAACTAATTCAGAAACTTCTCATTCCACAATCTATCAAAGATATTAGATCATTCTTAGGACATGAATGATTCTATTACTCATTCATTCAGTCATTCAGTGAAATTTCAAAACACTTGTGTCACTTACTAGCACAAGATGCCTCTTTTGAATGGACACCATAATGTCAAGAAGCATTTGATAAACTCAAGCGTTGTTTAATGACAGCACCTATTCTTCAATCTCCTGACTGGTCACTTCTATTTGAGCTTATGTGTGTTGTAAGTGACTATACCATTGGTGCTATATTAGGGTAAAGAAAAGACAAAGGAGCACATGTCATTTATTATGTGAGTAAAACCCTTAATGATGCACAACGAAATTACACGACAACTAAAAAAAAATGTTAGCAGTTGTTTTTACCGTTGAAAAGTTTTGTGTCCTTATCTCATTGGTTCAACAGTAATAGTATACATTGATCATTCTACTCTGAAATACTTATTAACCAAATAAGAAGCCAAACCAAGGTTAATACGGTAGATATTACTATTACAGGAATTTGACCTTGAAATTAGAAATGAAAAGGTGTTGAAAATGTCGTAGCTGATCACTTACCACAATTACCATTAGAAGCATATCTAAAAGACAAGATTCAAATAAATTATAGTTTCTCAGATGAACAGGTATTTAATGTTGCTGCAATAACAGCTTCTATCCTTCTATGGTACGCTGATATTGGCAATTACTTGGTCACAAAAAAGATCCTAAATGAATGAAGTGCTAGAGATAAGAAGAAATTCATGAGAAACATTTGAGTTTTATTTTAGGATATCATTATTTGTTTAAATATTGCCTAGATCAGGTAATTTGACATTGCGTTCCAGAATGGGAAATACCAGGCATAATTGAATTCTGTCACTCACAAACTTATGGTGGTCATCTTTTCACAAACAAAACAACAGCTAAAATCTTTTAATGTGGATTTTATTGGCCCACTTTGTTCAAAGATGTTCATCATTTTTGTACCACTTTTGACATATGCCAACGATTAGGGAGTTTGACATGTAGAAACATGATGCCTCTTTTTCCTATTCTTATGTCAGAAGTATTTGATTATTAGGGAATTAACTTCATATGCCCCTTCCCAATTTCATTTGGATTTGAATACATATTGGTAAGGGTTGATTATGTTTCAAAATGGGTTGAAGTAATAGCCACGAGAACAAACGATCACAAAGTCGTGCTCAAATTCTTCCACGAGAATATATTCTCACGTTTCAGGATGCCCAAAAATTTATTAATGAGGAGAAAAACATTTTTACAATCGTTTAGTGGGAATATTCTTACTCAAATGTGGTGTGGTTCACAAAGTAGGCACACTATACCACTTACAAATAAGTGGTCAAGCAGAGCTCGCTAACAGAGAAATCAAATAAATCCTTGAGAAAATGGTAAATCCAAACCGCAGGGATTGCTTACTGTGATTGATTGACTCCTTATGGGTATATCGTATAACTTACAAAACATCATTAAGGATGTCTCCATATTGATTAGTCTATGAAAACCATGCCACCTCCTTATTAAATTTAAACAAAGAGCATATTAGGCTATTAAACAATTCAACGCTAATATTGATCAGGCTGGACTTCACCATAAACTTCAAATTGTAGAAATGGATGAATTTAAAAATGATGCATATGAAAATGCACAAATCTCAAAGGAAAAAATAAAAAAAAAATTATACGACCAACATATAGCACGTCGTTCATTTCATGAAGGTCAGAAAGTACTTCTTTATCAGTCACGACTTTATTTATTTTCAAGCAAACTGCAGTCCAAAGGTCAAATGGTCTGGACTATTCATCATGAAGCATATTTCTAAACATGGTGCAATTGAAATAGAAAATCTAAAGAACAAGAACCGATTCAAAGTGAATGACCATCTATTAAAGCCATACCTCAAGTATTTTGTTAGAATTGTGGAATCATGGAATCTTTTAGATCTCCTCTATTTGAATGATTCACAATCATTTTTCTTAGGGTTATATGTACATTAGTAGACTAATTTTTTATTTTAATTTTTTAGATTTTAGCTTTAATGCTTAATTTGACTACGATAACATGGCAAGATTTCTTTTTATTTAAATTTTCTCTTTTTTCATTCTCCACGGGTGTCCGAACACTCTATTTCTGGTCTAGACACCCTAATTGGTACTGAATATTCTCAATGTCCTTTATTGTTGTCTGGACAACATGCTCAGGTGGTTTGGACATCTTAATTAGTACTTGAAAATTTTGAAAATTCTTCTTCTCTGGTGTTTGCACACCCCAATAGCAATGGTCTAGACACTAGATTCATTCCTGCAATTTAAAATTCTCCAATCTTCTCTATTGTCTAGATACCTTATAGGTGGTCTAGACACTGTAATGCTGCAGATCGGTTTAAAGAGCCCCAACTTAAAATTTTTACTTACAAGTTCTCCATTCCACCTCCAAATTGCTGCCACTTTTACTGGAATCTTTCACAAACGTTCACTACCTGAGTGTTTTCAAGTGGATTTGCAGTAATTTCACACTCTCAACCCTACATTCAATGATTAAGTAAGTGAATTTCATTTTTTTTCAAACCCTAGTTTTTTTTTTCCATGATTCAAACCACAAATGGATTCTTGAATCTTGTACTCGCTATATTCATTTGATTGCAAAGGTAATTTCATCTTTTCTATCTTTCATCATTTTAAGTTTACTTTTTCATGGATTTAACCTACATTCAGTGTCCACGGGTCCATATATGTCACTTGTAGTTATAGAAAACTACTTAATTATTGTAAATGCTTCTATGAATTGTTTGATTTTAGCTTTTTAACCAAAATTTTGAGTAAAAGTTCCACAATTTATTTCTCTTTGCTGCCAATAGCATGATCAATGGTCCCATGGTAGACCTGATTGTGTTAGTCTTGCTAATATTCTATATTATGTCAAATTTTTCAAATCTTGCTGAATTCTTCGTGGTATTTAACATCCTAGCACCACCCTGGACTCAATTGTGCGATTCAATGCATTTCTTAAACATTTTTTTTTAAGTTGTGGGCTCATTGATCAGTTGGTTGTTTTTTCAAAATCAAACTTAAAGATGGGAGTTGTAATTGAATTTGACTATTTGTGTGATAATTGATTATCTCCTATATTTATACTATTAGTTTGGGCCACTGAACTTGTGTGGACATAGATTTCGTCATTATTGAACCCAAATATTATGGTTGTGTAGTGTAAGATGGTTCTTAGAATCAAGCGTGCTGTTGGCCGTATTCTAGATGATTCCTACCATAACAGTGACAGATTTTGGTGTAAGAAGACTAAGACCACATATGATGACGTATGGGTTTCTAAACCTATAGTGATAGAGAGATAGTGGTAAATTGAGCATTTTAAGAGTGAATAATTTCTTTTGTTATAAAATTTTAAGGGTAGATAATGGATTTCCCTAACTAGGTTCCGTCCCCGATGCCTAGTAGACATAGTAAGAGAATTCTTTGCCAACATAAAAGAAAATTCAATCAATAGGAGACGAGGAAGGGAAACTCTTTCTTGCTAGGTTAGGGGGGTAGACATCATCATTACCCCAGCTAATTTTGCCCAAGTTTTTCAATTACCTAGAGTACCACATCCTAAATTTTCTTATCCATCTAAGGACACCCCACCTATGACCATTATAGCCACAGAAATCCCGTTTAAGGGTCATGAATGGCCTGGGGAATATAGAAAGCTAGTTTATGAATTGAATAATAAATATTGGGCTTTACATATGTTTTCTTGTACCAATCTCCTATCCCAAAATTGTAATTTTGATTACAGTCCACTTAAACCCAAGCTTATCTATACTATAGACATGGGAATGACCATGGATCTACTAGCTTATATGTGGTAGCAAGTTTTATACACTTTTGAACACTCCTTGTGCTCAAACGGATTTACCTTTTAGGGGTGCTTTAACTTAGATCTTTAAGATGAAGGGTGCGTCAATTTCTAATGAATTACCTACTGCCATTGTCCTCCAATCCTTTAATTTTGGATCATATGCCAAGTCCCATGGTAACCTTTTCCTTGACAAGAAAAGAACAACCAAGCCTGCCCCAGTTGAGGAAAGAATAAGCTCCCAAGCCCCATCAAGGATCAAGATCAAAATGTGTCTATTACTAATTTACATGACTTGCTTCAGGGCACTCAGTCTAAAATAGGGGATTTGGCAGAACAAATGAGTCATTTAGAGCAGAATCAAAAAGATAACCACTGCATAATTCTTCGGATTCAGTGACGCAGCAAGACCATGGGCATATATTTTAGAGCATTTTGGATCTCCTTCGGGATACTCATCATTGACCATATTAATAGGGGATTGCATTTCTTTTGCTCTTCTTTTTGAGACATGTATTTATTCTTAGAGTTTAAGAGGATAAGCACATTTCATATATGGTACCTCTAAAACTCTTATTTTTAATGTATTTGAGCTTAGATTACACATTGGGAAGTTTACTTTAGATTCCATATTTTTATTTCTTCATTTTATTCAATTTTATTATTTTTATTTCTTTTTGCATATAGCTCATTTATTTCTTTTCCTTTTCTTTTTCATAAACTTCTTGGTTGGTACGTTATCCTTACCCACCTATTATTAAGACTCATTTTAATTTCATGAAAAGAACAGGTTTCTCATGACTAACAAATCTAAACCAATAAATCAGGACCAAGAGATAAAGATTTTTATTGATTATCCTAGTGGTGATGGTCAGTCAGATAGTTTAGAGTTTAACCTCGATGAGTAGCCCGATGACTCTTTTGAGGAAGATATCCCCCTATCCTTACCATTCGAATACCCACATTTATTCCTAATAGCACCACATCAATTTTTTTAATGACAAAAGTAGGATGATGTTGACTTAGAGATTTTAGTGAGAATGGAATAGGCTAAGGTAGATGTAGCTATTGAGTAGGATGATGCACCTACCCTAGACACTGGCATTGACTCCACTATAGCACCTAAAGATATATTTGACTACAATGATATGCCACCTCTAGAAGACATTTCCACTCCTAACACTAATGACACCATGGATGATAATGCTGATTCTCACCATACCTCTGACAATGATGAGGAGAAGGATTTTTAAGGATTATTTTTTTACCTACTTCTGATTCTGACAGTGGGGCTACTAAACCATCAGAAGTACCTTTTAATGTTAAGTGAAATGTTTTGATGAGTATTGTGCTGAAATGTCATTTACTGGTTATGCTCTTTGTAGTAGGGCATCTGCAAGTTCATTGAGGACCCGTTGAAGCAATGCCTGATTTTGAGCAATCAATGTTTACATTCCAACCGTAATATCTATTATATGCTTCTCGACAACGGTGATTCTATTAATGTTTTGATTCTCCATGGAAGTGGATGGTGGTTGAGTATACGCCTGTTGATTAGTAGTTGCACTGGATCAGGTTATGACTATGAATACAATAAGATCGTCATTCCCACAAATGACACCAATTGATAGTACAATAAATTTGTATGTTACACCTAGATCACATGCAACCAATCTCTGACATGGATCATCTTGTTTTACCTTTGAACACTGGTATAGTGTCTGCTAAAAGGTATTTGATGCTTAAGTTAGCAAAAAATTCTTTATTAATTTTGACATAGTTTCGCTGTAAAACTAATGTCATACCTTGTGAAATTAGTGGAATTCTCTTCATATAGGCGTTGACTTGGAGAAATCTTCGAATGGAATTTAATTAAAAGGGCATAATTTTTGGAAGTGGATATCTACATAATTATCGGATATATGGGGATTCCATAATTGTTGCCCCTAGTTATGGGATGGACCTTTATCTACAATTTGGTAAGAACCACTGATTTGTAGTAGAGAATTTCAGTGTATCCCATAATAAGGCTTTGGACATTGCTTTAGATAACTTGATCAGGTAGACAATCGGTTAGAGGATGACTAACTTGGTTTTGGCCGACCACAGTTGGACTGACTTGGCCCTTTCTAAAAGGTCCTCAAGTCTGGTAGAGAATTGCTCCCATCACTTTATATTAAAATTAATTTTTTTCTATATTTATTTCTAACTTATTTTTTAATTCATCGTTAAAATATATAAAGTTTGACTTTTTTTAGATTTTATTCTATTTTTTAATGTGATTGTTATCGTCAATTTTTCTAATTTATTATATTTTTCATTATTGGTAAAATTTTATTTTTTGTGTACCAAATTTCAGAAAAAGTCTATTCTTTGCTATATTCTTTTAATTTGTTTATTCAAATATTCAAGGTATAATTTTTAAAATTTTATTATATTTTCAATCTATTGTGTTGTTAACATGGTCTTTTAGGTTTTATTATACTTTTCATAGTTGTTAAAATTTTAAATTTTTTCTGTATTAAATTCCAATGGAAGTCTCTTTTTAGGGTTATTTTTCAATTTTTTTATTTAAATATACAAAGTAAAAAATTTTTAAATTTTATTTTATTTTTTGTTTAATGTGAAAATATTATTGTAAAGTATTTAATAATGATGAAAAAATATCAAAACATTATACAATCTTATATTTTAGTTTTGTTAATTTTTTTATATAAGCACAACTAAAATGTTTCTTTACATAGTCAAAATATTGCTAATGTGAAATAATGCTAACAGTAAATATACAGATAAAAAATAACAAAAAATTATAATTTCTTCCAATTGAAGCTATTATCTTTATCCTATATTTTATTCTATAAATATATCAAATATATACCACATATTCCTTATAATGTCAAAGAATTAGCAACTGTCTCCACTAAGCTGTCCGATGAGTACTCTTTGAGAAATATAGTTGTGCTTATATTTTAATATGTTTTACACATGAACTGCGTAGGTTTACAATCTACGAAGCACTAGTGATTCTGCTTTGACTGATGAAATCATCCAATTGGCGGATGGTCCTTATACGACGGCCCGTCGTTACACAACTTGTGACATCAATGGGTATCGATTTCGCATCAAACAAGTCGATGATAGGCGGGCTACGCAAAATAGTGGCGTCGGTTGTCGTTCTGTCGATGGTAGCTACTACTATGGACATTTGAGCGACATTATTGAAGTTGTATATAATCGCGGGTCAAGATACTTATTGTTCAAGTGTGACTGGGTAGATCCAATTCGTGGGGTTAAAACTGATAAGTACCAGTTCAAATTGATAAACTTTAACAGTTTGTTGTACCGACATGCGCAAATACATCATGAACCTTACATATTAGCGTCAATGGCAGAATAAGTATATTATGTTAGGGATAGAACTGATGCTAATTGGGAAGTTGCTGTTAAAATGTCAAGAAGGAGGGTGTATCAAATTGAATGCGATGAGCCAGATATTGATGCATTTGCCCAGCAAATTCTTGACGAGAATAATGTCGTGCAATGTGATGAAGATGTTAATTGGGTTAGGGAGATTGTCGAAGGAGATACTGTTGACTTACAACAGACATAAATGGTTGTGCACTTTTTTAACTATAAATTTAATTATTTTAATTATTTATTTTAATAAATTATAATAAATTTAATTTTTGAACATGTGACGATATGTCTGGACGCTTTAGGAGGAGATCTCATCCTCGGACGATGGGCGAGTGTCTTGGCATACCATGTGTGGGCGGTAGCTCGTTAGATGCCGTCCCGCCATCACCTGTTGTCTCCTCGCGTCCATCGACAGACAGTCAGACATCGTCTGGCTATGGAGCGCCAGGTATAAATCATTATTTTAACAAATTTCTTATATGTTAATTTTTTCTTTTCAAACTTAATATTTTGTTCATTCAATAGAGTCTTCCACTGCGAGTAGGCCTTCCAGGTCCCGTAGAGGGCCTTCGAAGGCACTGCAGCAGTGGAACTGCGGGTCCCAGTGGCTGACCATAGAGTGGGATGAGACGCCCCACCCAGTGGGGAAGGCGGGACGGTCACTCATCTCTCAGATTGGACATATGGTCCGAAATCCGATCAGATTCTCACTTACTACCTTGGATTGGGAGGCTTTCCTGCCTGACGCATTCGAGAGCCTCTGGACCGAGATCCAGGCATACTAGTTTTTTTCTTTTAATATTGTTTGTGTTGTTATCTTAATATGACTAAACCATTTTGTGTTATTTTGCCTTTGAAAGGCTAATATGGTTGGGGTCCCTTCAGACTTCCGGGACGTTTGCTACGGCAAATGTCGGAAGATGTGGAAGGATCATAAGAATAAAGTAAAGTCTACTCATTGGAGGGGTCATGAGAATGACCCTGACATCTTTCAGCGGGTCCTGGACGGCATCCTCCCTTATCAGTGGGCTGAGCTCGTCGGTTACTGGTCGACCGAGGGGGCACAAGTCAGTACATTAATTATAATCTCAATTTGTTGGATTAAGTTTTTCGATGGTAAAGCATATCTTATAAAAGTTAATCAATTAATAATTAAAATAGGAGATTGCCGCGAGAAACTCGCGGAATTGAGGGATGTAGGGCCCTGGCCATAAGGAAGGGATTCGATACTTTACGCAAGTCCACCACGAGGTAAAACGTTAGTTTAGCATTTTAAAAATTTGTTTATTATAATTTATTTTCGTATGATAATAATTTATCATTCAATAGTTGCTAGAGCGGGGCCAGAGGGCTGATCGGATGGCTGTCTGGTTGGCGACCCGCAATACTCAGTCGCCGGAGGTTCAGGCCATACGGGTAATTAATAAGTTAATTATGGTCATTTTTTTAAACATAAATAAATTTATATTTCTTACCGATCTTCTTTTTTAATTTACATTAGGATCAGTTTAACGCCCGTCTGGATGAGCTGCCGCCAGATGAGAGAGAGTCCGAGGAGAGGAGAGATGAGATATTTTTCTCCATCGTCGGTCGTGATGGCCATGGCTATACGCTTACGCGAGGTGCAGGCATTCCACGCCGATCCATTGCACGAGCGGAGGCTTCTTCCCAGGCCAGACGGCGCGATGAGGATCTCCTCCAGACATTTCGCGCTGAGATGGATGCGCGGGAGGCGTCACTTCGGGCTCAGATGGCCGATATGGAGAGACGTTTATCTCAGAGTCAGAGCCATCCTCCTCCTCCGCAGGTTACAAATTTTGATTTTATATTTATTTATAGTCAATTACAATTTAATAAATTAATTTATTTATTTGTTTCTAATTTATTTATTATTTTATTTCAGGATCTAGATGACGGCGACTGGCCTTCTTGGAGTTGATTTGGGCCATCATATTTTGTTAGGACTTTTTTATTTTTTATTTAATTGTTATCTTTCTTACTATTTTTGTACAATTCTTTATATATTTTGTACATTTCTGTAAATATAAATGAATATGAATTTTCATTTCATTTCATTTTATTTCATTTCTCTCTAATTTTCATATTTTGTTATTATTTGTGTAATTTAAAACATATTGAAAAATAATTAATATTTTAAAATATAACATAAATAATAAATAAATAATTAAAATATATTGTTAAAATTTAATATTATTATTAATAAAAAAATAATTACAATTACAATTAAAAGTTAATTACAAGTTAAATAAATAATGAATTTCAAAAATAAGTAAAATATAATAAAAAATACATTTTTTTAAAAAATGTTTTAAAATTATTAGCGACCGCTTTAGGCAGTCGCTAATGTCTCCGCGCCACATGGCGGGAGTTTGACAAAAAAATGCGAGAATTATTAGCGGCCGCATTAGACTTTTAGCGACCGCCTATGCGCAGTGCATTAAATATTACGCGGTCGCTAATGCTTTAGCGACTGCTTTTACGGTCGTTAATCCTTATTAGCGACGGCGTATTGGCGACCGTCACCTAGCGGTCGCTAAATCGTCGCTAATAATTTTTGCGACCGTTCTGGACTCAATAGCGACCGCTTTTGGCGGTCGCTATAAACCCTTTTTTCCAGTAGTGAGGCCATCTAAAATGGAGTTGTATGAATTAATTAAAAAAATAAAAAGTGGTAGTTGGGTAAAAAAACAAAAGTAGGTAAATTTGAATAATTCAATAGTTTTTTTTTTTTTAATTTTAATGAAAAATATTTGTCGAGTAAATTTCGTAAATTACTAAAAGTGAGATAAGTTGTGATATATATCACTATGGGTATGTTTGATATGATAAAAAAATAAGATAAAATAAGATAAAGTGAGATAAGTTATCAGTTCGTAATTATGTAACGAAATAAAAAATAAATAATTATAAATTTTTTTTAAAATTTACAATAAATCAAATAGAGCTTATACATATCACACCTTAAAGTCCTTGAAACAAAAGATAGTTAGACAAAACAAATAGGATAAGTGTTAAAATCATAAAACTGAGGTTAGGAGACTGTTTAAAAGAAAAAAGTTTGACAAAAAATATATTTGATTTGATATAAAAGTAATATGTATTAAAATTTAATTAAAAAATATAAAAAGTAATTAAAATTTAATAAAGTTAGATAAATTTTAATAGACCAAATATGACTTATGTTGTGATATGCACTAGTAAAATCATCGAGGTAAAAAATAGTTGCACTATCAAAAAACTAATAGGGTTTGTTATTAGTGGGGTCATGTAAAGATAAATATATATAATTAATTTTTATTAAAAAAATATCTTATTCGGCCATAACTATCTCTGTACTTATCACGGAAGTTTGGACGATTCACAGGTGTTCGACGCTGCTGGCAAAAAGCAACAGTTGTATGCCTGCGCGTTGGCTCGCAAGGCCATCCACTGCACTACCGGAAGTCAAAATTTTGACTTATCAGCGGAGGTATGGGGCCGCTGGCAATAAAGCACTTCTGGCTGGGTTCAGCTCGTAGTCTAACTTTTATTAATTTCTGGTATTTTTTTGATCCAAAGTTGATAAGTAAAATTTTTTTGTGTGTTGAATAATATAAGTAGTAATTTTAAATAATTTTTAAGTGTTTAATAAAATAAATAAAAAATTTTTAATACTTTTTGATAATTTTTTTTTTGTATGTTTAGTGAAATAATTATTAATTTTTAATAATTTTTAGGTATTTATTGAAATAAATAAAATTTTTTATAATTTTCAGTAATCTGTCAACTGAGCAAAAAATTAATTTTTAATGTTTTATCAGACACTTAAAATACAATAAATTAAAATTTTTATTCTATTTTTTTCGTTTCTTCAAACGGACCTAACAATAATTTTGAGTGCCTTTGGAATTTAAAAAAAAAAGAAAAGAAAAAAAATTAACAATTTTTTATTTTTGTTGATATTTGGTAATATCTTAAAATTTGCTAAAAATTTTTAATTTTTTCATCAAAACAATGGAAACTTCTTAAGAAAATTTTAACTTTTTACAAAACAATTAAAATTAGTAAAAGTTTTTAAAAATTATTAAAATTCTTATAAATACCCAAAAACTTATTAGAAATTTTTAAAATTATTTATTTATTTTATTAGACACATAAAAAATTATACTTAATAATTAAAACTTTTTGAAAAGTTCGCTTCCAGATGCATTCTTTTTATTTGCAGCTCAGTTTCGGGAAAAAACAAATTCTAACACAAAAATATTTTCTGCTGCTACATCTGCAAAGTCAACCCATTCAAACCAATTATCCTTTGAATTGGGTTGGGTCCCATTCCATCCAAAAAAAAAAAAACGATGGTTTAAGCAGTACGGTGCCTTGCATGTTTGGCATCTGCGAAGGAATCTCGGAGAGGTGTATTCATATTTTTTTGATTAAAAATAGTATAAATATTTTTAAATTATTAAATTTTAATTCAATAACTTTCGATTACTATGTCACCAAACTAAGATAATTTTCTATGCCAGGCTTCTTTTTCTGTGCAAAGTCAGTCAAATTGCAGTACAAATGAGAAGGGTTAATTGATGAGCTCATGCTTAGGAGTTAGGAGCGTTAGATTTATTAAAATAATTAAAATTTATTATTTTTAATTGATTTTTTATTTTTTATTTAAATTTGGACAATATTATTTTTATATTAAATATTTACATTTTTATGGTATTTTTTTACTTAACCAAACACCCTCTTTGTTAAGGTTTGAATTCAATTTCAATTTGTTGAGCATTTTGAGGAACTCAAGCCTCTTGTCAACTTGTTTAATTTTTTACTTTTTTGCTAAAAGAATATTATAATTTTTTGAATAATTTGAGTTCATTAATTATATTCTGTGGATGAATCTGGAATTTAAAAACTATAAAAAGTTCGGAGTACAAATTAAAAAAAAAAACTGAGGGCAAAATTATAATACAATTTTAGAATAAAAATATATTATATTATAATATAAATACAAAATATCAAATATATTATCTATATGTTATTTAATTATATATGTCAATATTAAACAATTTTAAAATCATTATGAATTGAGTCAGATGATACTCAGATTTTACTCATTTACTAAACAAGTTTAATTTTTTTACTCACTCAATTCATTAAGATTAATGTGTTTAAAGTGATAAAAAATAAGATAAAATAAGATAAATTATAAGTTTATAATTTATACTTTTTCAAAATTTTTTCTTGCTCCAAATGAAACCTAAGTAAATAAGTCAAGTTGAACTCCTTGATATCACTCAATGTCTTAAAAATATTATATATTTATTATTTATAATAGTGTTCACCGATATTATCTCTTCTCGATGCACAATAAATTAATTAGGAAAGGATACATGTCTTTGAAAGTTTCCGACTAAAAGCAAATGCCATGCCTAACTCATTATCCCGTTACACTCCGTTTGGAAGGAGTAAAATCTAAAAAATAAAAATGAAAAGAGAGAGAATAAAAAAAATTAATATCTATCACTTGTTTATGAATTTTTTTAGAAAAAAAATAAAAAAATAAAGTAAGTGTTAAAATTTCAAAAATTTCATCCTCTCAAAATGAATAGAAATTAGGAAAAGCGAAAAATGAATTAAAGAAACTTTTAAAATGATATATTTATCTATAAAATAAAAAATATATATATATAAATATAAATTGATAACCCTTCAACTTCTCAAATAATTTAGTAAAATATTAATATACACTTTCTTTTACTTCTATTCTTCTCAACTCATAAATGATGAGCAAAAAATTTATTATTTTTCTTTGAAACTTATAGACAAATAAAAAAAATATTATTATTTTACTTTTACTCTCTCCTTTCCTAATTAACGTTTTATCTCTCTCTCTCTCTCCTCTCCTAAACTTACGAGCCGGGACTTATTGACTAAGGCCCCCACCAAATAGGTTCATGGCCGGCACATTTGCTCTTCTACTGATTAAAGGTCAAACCATATTAGAAAAAATTGCATGGAGAAAGAATGGAATGAATCGCAATATGAAAATTTCAACTACTGGATAAAGAAGAAACTAATAATACCAATCAAAAAAGTTCAACTAACTACTACAAGAGACTTTCCAGGCTGACAAAATACTCCATAATTACAAGATTGACACGACATTCCTAATGAATAGAAAAAGCATTTTCCGTGTATTAATTTGCAAGCTTAATGATCAGTCGTTACCCGGACTGACCACCTTCCAACAATCCGTTTCCTTCGCAACTCCTCTGCGAATATGTACGTTCTACCCCTAAAGCTTCCTCTTTCGATGATCACCATAGTTTATTACCTTTTCCCGATCATCATATTCATCCCCACTGTATCCCCTTCAATATCCTTTAATTTCAACCGTTTCAGCCCCAACGACAGCAGCATCAAATACGAGAGGTGCTCTGCATCCAACAATGTCATCCAACTCACCACAAACCTCGCAAGCTTCGCCCGAGCCACCTACGCAGAACCCATGCAGCTCTGGGACAATTCCACGAGAAATCTCACACACTTCACCACCCACTTCTCCTTCGTCATCGATTCCCAGAGTCGAACAAATTACGGCGATGGGATCGCCTTTTTCCTCGCTCCCCAAGGCTCCAAAATCCCCGACGGCACCACGAAAGGCGGCGGCCTCGGCCTCGCCGCTGATAACCGGGAACTGAACTCGACGAGCAACCCGTTTGTTGCCGTGGAGTTTGATATTTTCCGGAACCCGGCTTGGGACCCTGAAAACAATCACGTGGGTATTGATGTAAACTCTATGAAATCTGTTAACAATATCACGTGGTGGAGTGATGTTCGTGTTGGGAAGCAAAATGATGCTTGGATTAGATACAACTCTAGGACGAAGAATTTGAGTGTTGTTTTCACTGGCCATAGGA
>JAVXUM010147048.1:0-15469 GCA_035590655.1 Pouteria glomerata
ATTGCAAGTACTCTTGCAACAGTGTTTGATGTTTGAGTTTAGCCCTAGCTGCTTCATCATCAACCGCATGAGATTGAGGAAGATCCGAAAAAGCCCTTTTTATCTTCTTCATTCAATATTTCATACCCACTAAAACAACCTATAGAATATCCAGAAAGGCAAACCCTGAGAAAACAGACAATATATTGTTACGGCGGTCGGTGAGCTGTTGCTCGGTTCGGACGAGAGAAAGAGTTATCGGAGAGAGAGAGAGAGCCGAAGGAGGGAAAGTAGAAGCAGGAAAGGAAAAGGAAGGTGGGTTTTATGGGGATTAGGAAGGGGTCTTTGGCCGCCTCAAGCGGTCATCCGCGGCGTCGAAACAGACGGTTTTTACAACATACACGACCGCCTACCAGCGGTTGTCCAACAGTCCGTCGGCTTTCACCGATTTTTTAGTAGTGATACTTGTGTTCTCAACTTTCACTTTTAGTTTCACTTTCACTTCTACTTTCCTTTTTATTCAAAATTTTAAACCTAAAAATTTAATAACTCATAATTCAAACTTTTAAACCCAAAGATATCTAATATAACAAGTAATTCAGAATCTTGAAAACGTCACGTCCTTCCCCTAACCAACACCTAAACCTAAAGTGAATGCAATCTGCAGAGTGATAGCCGACCACAGTCACCGTCCTTCGGAATGTAGAAAATTTATTTGTAATATTACAAAATTATTGTAAATAGAGACGTTGGCATCAAAATTGACAATTTGAACTATTAATTTAAAATTTAATAATTAAATTCAAATATAAATAAATATCTTTAAATTGTTGAATTTTAATTCAGTAATCTTACCCAAATTGTCATAAAATTAATATTAAAGTTGATGTGGTTAACCATTGTACCGACAAATTGAAGTTCTGATATTTTTCTGATCATGACGTCCACAGTGACTGCCTGAATGGATCTGAAGGAGAGAGAAAATCTCGTATTCCTTTTTTATCCTAAAAAAATTTCCTTCTTTCCCTCCTTCGAAACGGGATATATCTAGTGCTTTAAAAATTAAATCGGGCGAGTCGATTCAATCGGTTGAATCGTTAATCGGTCCAAGAAACGGTCCAGTTGATCGCTTAAACTGAAAATCAGTAACTCGGCGATTGAACAAACGTTAGTTTGTTTTTATCCTAAATTTTTTTTTATCTCCTTCAAAATGGGATATATCCATTATTTTAAAAACTGGACCGGTTAAACCGTCGACTGGTCCAAGAAATCGGAAGAAACGGTCTGGTTGACCATTTAAACCGAAAACCATTAACCCGACGGTTGAACTGGACGATAAAATAAATAAACTAATATGCACCAACCTGGAATTGAACTTGGGTCTCCAATATGGCGAAGTACTATTCTCCCATTAAGTCACTAATGCTTATTGTTACTTATTTTTGCTTAGTTTTACTTATGTAACATATTAGTTTTGAGTGATTTTATTTTAAGACACTTTTTATTGACACCTTTTATTAGTAAAACAAAACAAAGTAAAAGAATATGTGAAAAATATAGGTTTTTAAAATTATTATATAATTTTAACGTATTTTTATATTTTATTTATGTGTTTAAATATATTTATGACGTTATGGTTCAATCCCAATTCAGTTCCACTTGAACCGATGGTTGAAACACTAACTCGTAATTCGGTTCTTTTCTGGTTAGATGAACGGTCCGGTTTTTAAATATTGGATATATCTGTAAATCACATGTCGCTCGCCACATCACCTTCTGAGCTAGATATTTAGGTTCAGTTTGATGATCTTGGAATTTTTATTTTTATTTTTAGTTTTTATAAGCCTATTTTCACTATACAAAAAGATCTTTACACTCTATTTTATTTTTTATTAAAAAAGATTACACAATTATCTTTGTTTTTGTAAAAAAATATTTATAATATTAAAATTATACCATATATCTTATTAAAAGAATAAGAGTAATTATGTAATTTCATTTAATGAAAAAGTAAAGTAGAGTGTAAGAATTCACTTGTGGAGTGCAAAAAGACACTTTTTTTTTTTTCTGTTTTTATCATTCTGCTCCTAGTTCTTTATTTTCAATTTTTACTCATTGTCTAAAAAATAAGCTATGCAACAAAAATATATCCTTACCTAATCATAAATTACACCACGATCAAATACTATATTCTAATTAAATTAGGACTAAATAATTTGATAGTTACACCATACAATTACTTGATTTAATATACTTAAGTAAATCAGATCGGTAGAATATATACAAATGAGTCACTGTTTCACTAAACTCAACGCTTACATAATCTCATCGTTAGCATTTAATACAACCTAACACTACTATAGTCAAATCAAGCTAATTCATGTCAAATATTCCATATCTATAAATACCAGAGGCACATACAAAGTAAAAGGTCCTCTTTCTTTCTATGTAAGATTATTATTCATACATGCAACAAACTTAAGCATTGGAAAGCTCATAGTCAGAACCACCTCCAACTAGTTTATTTCACTATTTTCTTACATATAGGTCCATACTAGGAGGGGGATCTATAGTAATATGGGAATAGGGGTCTAAAGAAAAAGGGAATTACACTATCAGAAACATAAGCATTGGGGAGAGAAATTTTCGAGCGGTCTTAGCGACTGTTATGAGTGGTCGACATGAGGGAAGTCACAAATGTACAGCGGCTAGATTATTCGCGACCAAAAAATTCATGCAACCACTTTTGGCGATCATTAAAAGTAAAAACAGTAAAGCACCTTCAGTGTTTGACCATACAACGACAGGTATAAATTGTTAGTTTAAGACATTTTTTAGTCGTTAAAATCTTTTCTTTCGACTTATTAAACTTAATATTTTATATGTAATAGATTCTCCCACTCTGAGCAAGTCTTCCAGGTCTAGTAGAGGGCTTTCGAAGGCATTACAACAGTGACACTGCGGGTTACAGTGGATGACCATGCAATAGGCCTTACCCGATGGAAAAGGTCAAACGGTCTCTTATCTCTCAGATCAGACACATGATCCAAAATTTCATCAGATTCCCATTGACAACTCTTGGTCTGGATATTTTCTTGCCCGGTGTATTTAAGGGTCTCAAGGCCAAGGTACAAGTATCATAGTTTGCTTATATTATACGTGGTGTTTGTGTTGAAATTTATAATATTGAATAATATTCTGTAAATTATCATTTTCAAGCTAATGTGGTTGGGGTTCTTCCAGACTTCTAGAATGTTTGCTACAACAAGTGCCAGAAGATATGGAAGGATCATAAGAATAAGGTCAAGTCTGGCCATTGGAAGGGCCATGAGACTGACCCTAACATCCTTCAACAGGTCTCAAACAACATCCTCATTTGGCAATGGGTTGAGCTCGCCAGTTACTAGTCAAGTGATAAGGCAAGGGTGAGTATATTGCAATCTGAATTTTTTTTCTTAAGTTTTTGTCATGCCCCTAATTTAACTGTTTGGACAAATGGCATAGGAATATAAGAATTAAGTAAAACCAATTAAATTCTAGTCCAAGTTAAATTCTTATCGTAAAACAATAATTAAAGTAATACTAAATGTCCGTTATTCGCATATCAAATAATATTTAAGTATGTAATCATAAATCAAATAATAATATAGTCAACTTAAATGTCATTCCCTATAACCATAAATCATATTAATATTTCTCAAAATCCTAACATTATAAATATAAATATCAGACTCCTACTCGATGTCACACAATTTGTAATACTAATAATCCAATTCATCATTTAAGGAAATAAATACAAATATTGTTTTCCGTAGTTAAAACCAAACTTAGACTACTTAAGCCTAAAATGCCTACATATCCCACCTCGAGAATCAGGCCATCGTAGTTTCTATTTTATCATTTAATATTCACTACTCAACTCATTATCAATAAATCAAACAGTAACACTATTTAATTAATAATCTTAGTATCTCAACACATAATAATAATAATTAATACAATCTCATGAAATGGGTAATGATGGAATGTAATATAAATAAATATTCTCTAATCTCCATTGACCTTAAACCTTTCCTTAGGATGGATGACACTTAGTAAAGTATACGGGGTCACCAATCACACTGCTTAACGCTCACGACAAATGTATATCTCAACATATAGATATCACGTGTGAAAAACTGAGTTACACATTCACAGGTGTAAGACTCAGGGACACCTAGTTACACCCCCTACCATTTCTTTTAGACAATTGAGTTATACCCTTAGTCAAGCATTTGCTTAGTTTAAGTAGGGCCTGCCTATAGTTCGGAGAAACTCTTATAATTATATCATATCAATAGTAACGTCCTAACTCCAAATGACTAAACTCTACTCATATATATCGATTGGGGATCATCTCGTACTTTCAAAACCTTATTTTGTTATTTTTGTCAAAATAATGGATATCATCCAGATATATAACATGTGTCTCGATACATCAACAATATCTATGTGGCATTCTCAGTTAATTAATACTCATATATCAAATTAAATGATGTACCCCTAGCCCTACGCACATAATATGCTTAATCATGCCAACAATTATTATCTTAATATAAAACACATTCTCATTAAGCTCGATAATGATTTAGGATCCATTTAATCTTTAAAAATCATTAATAAATAACTTTAGACACAAAATATGTACTTAAAAATCAATTTTGAGTATTTTTGAAAATTTTATCAATCTAGTGTCCAAACACCCCAGGCTGCCGATCTAAACACCATGGTCAGCCGATACGACAGCCAGAGACTAGTGCTTAGTTCTTAAGTACATTTTTAACAAAAATCAACTCCAAATCACTCATTCAAGCCTCAATTTTAATAATAAATCATATATAAATACTTAAACACGTAAACCATATATTGCTACAATATTTAATTAATAAATAACTCAAATATATATAAGATCTTCAATATATAAGCATATATATACACACATCTATAAATACATATATATACACAAATCCTTTAGAACTCAACAATATTCAACAAATAATATATCAAAATCTTCCTAGAAACGAATAGAACATAGATCTAAGTCCCATCTACTTGAATCCAAAAAGAAGAGAAGAAATAAAGAGATTTTGGTTTTTGACTCTTGAACTTTCAATGCTGATTTCTTGCACCTTAAGCAAAACCATGGAAAATATGCACCACCATAATGTTCACGGTGTCAAGTATTACCCTGATTTATCAGTCTTCCTTCCTGAAAGTCACTTTCTCTTTCTACTTCTTCTTTTTTCTCTTTCTTTTCTCTCTTTTCTTTCTTTCCCCTCAGCTCTTTGCAATTGCCAAACCAAGGAAAAAAAAAAAAAAGAAAGGCTGGGCCTTAGGCCAAGTTACCCAACTCAATATCAATTCGGGCTAGACCCAGCCTAAGAAAAATGAATTAAATCAACCCAACTTAAATTTGAATATTTTATTGGTGCAAAATAACACTGAAATGGGCAAAATTAAATAGTAAATATTACAATTTTTAAGTTGCAAAGTCTAACTTATAAAAGTTAATCGAAAAATAATGAAAACATGAGATGGCCGAGAAGAGCTCGCAGAACCGAATGATGCAAGGCCCCAGCCATAAAGAAGGGACTCAGCATTTTACGCAGGTCTATCATGAGGCAAAACGTTAGTCTAACGCATAAAAATTTCGTTTATTTCCATTTTCTATGATAATAAACTATTAATATATAATTTTCCATTTAACAATTACTGAAGCGGAGTCAAAGGACTAATCACATGGCCGTCTAATTGGTGACCCGTAATGAGGAGTCGCCGGAAGTTCAGCCCATGCAAGTAATTAAGGATTTATTTTGGCTAATGAGTATACTCAATTTTTCTTTACATAATTTTGCTACTTATTTTCTTATCCATTGTGTTGTAATTTCCCTTAAGATAAATTTCAGGCACGTCTGGTGGAGCTGCCGGCAGATAAAAGGGAGTATGAAAAGATGAGAGATGAGATATTCCTCTCTATTGTCGGATGCGACGACCACGTTTACATGCTCACATGGGGCGCTGGCATTCTACGTTGGTTCATCACATGAGTAGAGACATCATCCGAAGCCAGACGGCGAATTAGGATCTGTTCCAGACCCTCTGTGCGGAGACGGATGCCTAAGGGGCATTGCTTCAAGCCTAGATGGCGAGATAGAGAGGTGTTTATCTCAGAGGCAAAGCTATCATTTCTCCCCTTAGGTTAGAAATATAACTTTTTGTATTTATAGCTAATTAAAATTTTTAAATTTATTTATTTGTGTTTTGTTTTATTGTCACATCCTCATTCTCTTATTGTTTTTATATAGGATCCAAACGATGGTAGCTAGCGCTCGTGGACTGGAGTAGGGTGATTCTGACCGTCATAATATGTACTTTTGTATTTTGTTTTTTGTATTTTGTAAATTAATTGTTTATTTTTTTCTTTTTGTGTACATTTGTATATAACAAATTTTGGAATTAAATTTCATACTATTTTTGCATATATAAATGAATATTTTTGTTTTATTTTATTTAAAAATTTTTCTATTACATGTGCAATTTAAATTATAACCAAAAAAATTAATTTAGAAATAAATAATTTCAAATAAATAATATAAATAATAAATAAATTTAAAAAATTAATAAAAAAGTAAGTAAAATAATAAATAAAATTAACAAAGTTTTTTAAGAAAATTAAATAGCTTATTACGACTGCCATATGCGGTCGATAACTAAAAATAATATTTTAACTAAAAATAATATTAACCCTTAAAATAAAAAAAATAAAAAAGTAATTTGCATTTTAGCGACCGCTCATAAAAAAATTAAAACAGTCACTAATCTCCTGCCGCCACATAGTGAGAACTTGGCACCATGTCTTAGGAAATCATTAGCAATCGCAAATTCACTGGCGATCGCTAATGCAATCACAAATATTATAGTGGTTGCAAAAAATTATTAGCGATGAAACGATTGCGATCCCTTTCAGGAGGTCGTGAAACTATACTAATACTTTTTAGCTAGTGCTACACCCTCATAACCAGTCGCCAAAACTTTCTACTCTAGTAGTGTTAAAATTTCCCCACACGTAATTAAGCATACAAAATATGCTTATTTGGATAGTATGCTTTACAAATTCATGAGAATAAAAATTAAGAAAAAACATGTTTAATAATCTTATTCTCAATTAAAATAAGAGATCATTTGATCCCCACACATACCATGTCACATAAAAATCATTTACATTGGATGTAAAAAAAAATAAAAATAAATTAAATCAAATTGTTACGTTAAATTTTTCATAAATAACAATTGCAAGATAATACTTCATTCTTAACCATGTTTAGATAACCAAAGTAAGAATAATTTATAAACATTAAGTTTAGGAAAACTGTAATAAGTAATTCATTTATTTATTTTTATATAAGATTAATAGTTAACATGTATAGAATACCCACTCATTAAAACATATTTTAAGTAATATTATGTTATTAATTTTTTTAATAAAATATATATTATTTTGTTTAATAGCAAACATTTATTTAATTTAATGATAAATTAATTTGATAGTAGGTTATTGTTTATTTTGAGAATAAAACATTAGAGTCTTGATATCTATTATTACCTATTTTAACAATAAATTGTTGTTTTAATTTTAATAAACTAAATAATTTAATAACAAATTCTTATTTATAAAAAAATAATGTAATATCTGATATTTAATTTTAGCAATTTATATGTTATTTTGGGTTTATAAAAAGATTTAAACTAAGATTAAATCAATTTATTTTATTTTTCTTAAGTTGAATTTAGCCCAAATTGATATTGCGTTAGTCATCTAGGTCAAAGGCCTAACTTTTCTTTTCTCTTCCCTTCTTTTTTGTCCTTTTTCTTTTCTTTTTCTTTCTTTTCTTCCGCAGCTTCCAGAGAATGAGGGAAAGAGGGAGAGAAAAGAGATAAGGTAGAGAGAGAAAGTGTGATCCAGAGATAAAGACCAAAAATGGGAATAGTATTCATCGCCGTAAATGTCATGGTGGTATCCATTTTATGTAGTTTCGCTCGAAGTGGGAGAAATCAATGTTGAAAGTTTGAAAGCTAAAACAAAAATTTCTTCATTTCTTATTTTCTCATCAAATTCGAGATAAGTGGGATTTATATTTGTGTTTTAAACATTATTAGGAGGATTTTGATAGATTATATACTTGATTTGGTTAAGTGCTGTAGAATTTATAGTATACACATATGTATATATGAATGTGGGCATATATATTCATATATATATTTTAGAAACATGCCACTGAGGTGTTTGAATGTTGGTATATAATTGATTGTTGAGTTTATGGCTTAGATGAGTGATTTAGGATTGATTTAGACTTGGGTTTCATTGAAAACAAACCAAGAAATTAGGTCCTAGGTGCTGGCATCCAGATGGTGCTTGGCAGTAAAGTCGGATACTAGTATTTGCTGCTAGCGTCCAGACGACACTAGGCAGCATGACCTAAAAAATGTTAAACTTTGATTTTAAAACTCCTATTTTGTACCTAGCCCATTCATAGTTTTTTTTAAAGATAAAATGAAACTCAAATCACCATTAAGCCTAATGAGAATGTATATTTATATTGAAGATGAAATTTGTTTATATGATTGAGTATATCACGTGTATAGGACTGGGGTTACATCATCTGATTTGATATGTGACTATTAATTGACCGAGAGTGCCTTGTTGATATTATTTATGTACTGAGGCATGGGTTATATATAGACGGGATCTATGATTTAAAAAAAATATGGTAAAATGAAATTTTGAAAATACTGGATGATCCTCAGTTGATATATATGATTAGATTTTAGTCATTGAAATTGGGACGTTAAAATTGAGATAATATATTATGAGATTTTCTCCGAACTGTAGATGAACCTTACTTGAACTAAGCAGATACCTGACTAAGGGTGTAACTCGGTTCTTTAACAGAAGGGCCAGAGAGCGTAGCTCAGTTTTCCTAAATCTTATTACATTTTATGACATTTGCAATATTGAATTATATATCTGTAGAGATTGTTGTGAGTAGTATTACATATTGATTACTGTTCACTCGTGCATATTTGTATGATCCTACCTACTTGACAAATTTATTCATCCCATTTATATTTCAAGTGATCTGATGTGATCGGGGAGTAGTCACCCAGAGTTGAGTTGAGACTGATGAATCAACTTATTATCTTATTTTATTTATATTTGAATTATTGTATTTTTATTTGTGTGACCGAGAATATAAGTCTTAGATTTATTTACATTTGAGATAATATTATTATTATGTTGTTCTGGCTATAGAAGTTTTGAATTGTGTCATCGGATTGTAACGTTGGATATTATATTGCTAATGTCTTTTTTATTTATTTCATATTAGAATGAGAGAAAAAATTTAGTTACTATGATTGTTATTATCATATTATAATTTGATTTTAGAATATATTTTTAATTTATTTTAATTAATTCTTATATTTTTATACTGTTTATCTCCAATAATTAAGTTAAGAGCGTGACAAATAATATTAATTTAATAAAATAAATCATTTAAAAAGAACTTATTGTTTATTGAAAATTAGTCTAATTTAATAAAATAAATCATTTTTATAATAAATTATTATTCTCAATGGAAATTAACTTTAATAAATATTAAAACATAATTTTAATAATAAATAATTATCAAATAGTAAGCAATTTAAATTTTAATATCCAATATTCAACCGCAAGAAGTTGGCGGGGATCCAACCAACTTCAGTGTCTCCGTTCGCTCGCGCGCATATGTTCCAATTCGTTCCCTGAATATCCAGCTGGGAACATCAAGACAAATTCTAGGAATTTTAAGAAGAATTCTTACATTTTTTTTGGAACAAAATTTATGGGAACGATTTTATCAAAACACAATTAATTTTTGTTCTCAATTCCAAAAATTTTGGAAACAGAAACGAGATAACAGGGAACGACAACATTCGCTGACCAATTCGGAAAAACACCCATTTACTGACCAGGTTTACAAATTGCCTGACTATAAATTATGTGTTATTCCTTTAATAAAACTTGGATGACCATTTTACGTCTGTTTAGTCCGAGCTTTGGCTCCCTTCGAAGCATTGAAAATTATTAAAAAAATGTTAAACATTTTTAAAAATTATTTTATTTTATCTTGTTACATAAATTATAAATTTATAATTTTTATTAAATTTTATCGTTTCTTATTATTTCGGCCTGCGTAAACGAACATAACAGAAGACTTAACGTTAATAACAGCGTTATGTCCCAAACAACTGATGCAAATACAACCACAAGCACAAAAACCAAGATGCTCATAAAACTAAATCGCTCCCAAAGCCTTATTTACATTAACGTGCCATATATATATATATATATAGCATAAAAGCTGTCGTCATTGGATTACAAATAGGGTTCAGAACAGAGTCAAATGATCGATGGATCTTCTCACTAGCTAATTTCTTGATGCCTCAATTAATGCCAGAGACTGATGAGCCTTGTTTGAAGGAGTTCCTCCTTGCCGATGCCAGGACAGTCTTGTCAGCCACTATGAAATAAGCTGCACCCGCCACTGCCATTTCGGGTTAAAAAAAATCTTTTATTAACAAATTAATTAAAATAAATATATATACAAGAATTAATGAGAAAATTGGTAATTAATGAGTAATTATCTATAAAAAAAAATCGAAATAATATTAATAAATAAACCTGTGGAAATTATGAGAGCTTGAGCGGTGTGGTTGAGGTTGGCTCTTGCCCAAGGCAGCATCCTCACACTGGCCAACTGCATGCATGCATCCATAGTTATAGATACAAGCAATATGTGAGTCTAAAATTGTGTCAAAAATCTATATATGGTGGGTTTGGAGATTAATTAGTTAATTAATTAAGCTTTAAAAACTAAGTGATATTTAATTAATGGTTATTTTTATTTTCATTTTATTCAAAAGGATGCGGTCAGATATTGTTGGGTAGAATGCTTACAGTTGGAATAGCAGTTGCGACGGTGGCAACCATGGCTGCCTTTGCTCCAGCAACAACCCCCTCTGAAAATGCAAAACAAAAATAATAATTAATTAATTAATTAAAGAATGTCACCTTTCATAGATTTTGTTTGAATAACCACTGATTTCATGCATATATATGATGGCCCAAAAATCATAAATCCTGACCATGGATATCGCCAGAAGACCTCTCCTTTTATCAAAATTTTCTTTTATGTTCTTGCTATTTTAAAGAAAATGAAATACACTCCGGCAAAAGAGGCATCAGCTTCTTATAAGGCCTAGGCCACAAACCCCTCATATATATATATATATATATACCAAATAATAAAAATGCAGCACACAATAGTTGGGTCGTAATTATGTGATTTTGAGCTCTAGTAAAACTTAGACTACTCTGCCATAAAATATTTTTTAAAAAATAATTATATTATCTTTTAGAAAAATATAATTTTAAATTATAAATTAGTAAAGTAGTTTTTAAAAAATATTTAACATTTAGAATAATTAAAATCTTATAGTAAAATTGACCTGACACCACGTAAATATTTGGGGGGGGGGTTAATATAGGAAGGATCGAACCCATCAAAACCAACTAATCATTTCTTCAGAATTAAAAAAAAAAAAAAAAATTCCATGGATAAAGTATGAGCCAATTAAGGAGGAGAAAAAAGAAACAAAGATCAGAAAGGGAAAAAAGAAAGAAAAAAGGAAAATGAAAAAATGAAGTACCATGAGAGCAACGCTTGGCCATGGCTAGCTTCTGGTCCAGAGAAGCCAGCTGGCAGTTTCTTTCAAGAGGAGACTGAGCCACATTCTTCCCCATTAACGCAGATATACAACACAAACCCAAACAAACAACTGATTATGATGAATAATAAAACTCAAGAGCTGAACAAAATTGGTCTCAAGTCCGAAGCTCGGGTTGCAGTGGGTTTGAGCTCCGTTTGGATATTTATAGGCATTTTGGGGAGTAGAAGTAGGAGTTGGTTACAGAGAGAGAGACAGATGTTAGGTAGAGTTTGATGGTTTTCAGTTGATTTCTAACGTCGGAGTCACTTGTTTTTGATTCCTGGAAACCTCGGTTTCTGCTTTAGTAGGTTTCTTTTTGTAGGTACCGTTCAAAAAAAAAAGGTTTCTTTTTGTAGTTGCCACGTCTCTCCATGCCATAAGAATGAATTTACCATATCACCCTTCCTCGAATGGAAGCTAGCTAAAGCTGTAGTTTTAATATGCTTGCTAGTTAATATACCTCGAAATTAATTATATATATGGCAAGGGCATAAACGTCATCCTGGTCGTTCAGCGGTTTGGCGGATAATAATCCGAAAATGAGGGCATTGGGAATCAGATTTACGCTTCTGTTTAAAAAAATAAAATAAAAAAAAGTGCCCGGATCACTGTGCAGCTTAGTAGAGGCCAGTGGTTTATTAGGACAAAATCTGCCCCTGAAACCGTGGGTGTGAAACCATTTCAATTTTCATGCGATGTTGGACACAGTGCAGGGCAGACCCACCGAGACCAACTGATTAGAATATGTCCCGATGAAGGTATTAGATTTAAAGATGCATACCCATTAATTTTTATTTACAAAAATAAATAAATAAATTTTTATTATTTTTTTATTTTTTTATATTTTTATTAAAGATTTTTTAATTTTATCAACTTTTTTTTTTACCTTTTACTAAATAAAAATTTCAAAAAATATACACTAGATAATCTAATCACAACACGATCAATAAAATAATACAAAGACACTAAAAAATAATGAGCAAAACTCTATTTAAGGAAAAATCTCAAAACTTTTACTATAAAAACATTAACTACAAAAATTTCAATCTCACAATAAGAGGTGTTTGATGTGATAAAAAGTGAAATAAAATGAGATAAATTATGAGTTCGTAATTCATTTAATGAAAAAATTTTTTATAGATTTTTAGATATTTTTAAAATTTTTTAACAAATTTCAGCGTGCCAAATACCCCCTAAATTAATTTCTCAATTATATATTGTTGAATCTTTTTGCTCGACTCCTTAATTTATCGACTCCTTGATTTACCAACTCTTAGGCAAACGTTCTTACCGACTCTTCGAAAAACACGCACTAAACACTCAACAACTGCTGAATCCTTAATTTTCAATATTCGAATTACTTCAAATTCAGCACACTCAACAATTTTAACTAAGTAGTTGAGAAAATACTTTGCTTGATTGCCTTGTGTCTCTTCTGAAATTGTGTCTCTTCTCGTAGGAAACCCTAGGTGCTCCCAAAATATATAAGGAATACAATCCTAATGCATAGTATTTAAACACAGCCTAAAATACATAAGTTGCGAAACTCACGAGGTGAGTCATCCCGTAACTCAGAACGAGCTTCCCGCAAGACCAAAGTCTAAAAACTTTCTCTCAGTATTATTCAATGAACATCTCACAGACTTTTTGCTATCCCACGAAGTGGCCAAATAAGTTTGTTCTGTGTTTGTAGGCTTTCGAGCTTATTCTGAGGTTTTTACAACTTATCCTGACTTAAGACTTTGATATCTTAACCTACACCTAAGCCTACAAGTTACAAGATTTTGTTCTAACAATGGATTTACCAAATTTACAATTTTGTTCCCAATACTAATTTTTTCAATTTTTCATAATTTTTACTAATTTTTCCAATCAAATGTTCAATTAAAAATTAAAATATACATGTCATATCTTGGTGCAAAATCACATCGTAGTAGTAGTCCAAATTCACAAGCATAAATGTTTACGTGTAGAGTTAGGATTCAATAAGGAGGAATATGTTATGGGCTATCAAAAATTCAGTTTCACAATGCAGCAATGCAACTCAATTCATTATCAAAATTTTAAGAATGATGTATAGAAAATGCAAGCTTAGCTTTTATAGGAAAGAAGAAGACTTCTCCACTATCAGATTAGATCCAAGCCAAAGGTCACGATCAAATCTATTACAACAAGCTACATCACTAACTAACTAAACATGAAAAGAACACCCCAATCTATTATCCAGATCAAACTTAGTAGGATCAGTCCATAACAATACCCCTTTCTTCAAAATCCTTTGTCCTTAAGGGAGAATCAAGTGTATAGTAGAAATCAATGGCCAACGAAGGCCACAACGGTAATGATATTTTGAAGATCTTCACCAACAAAACCCCCAACGTCCCCACCTTTTTTAGTGAAATATCTAGCAGAAACTGTTGCTTCATGCATTTGATAAATTCCTCGACAACATAAACCTTAAACGCGACCCTACTGTGATTCACAAACTCCTTCAGTACAATCAGTGTTGGCAGCTCCTTTAGGCTGTCGCCTTGAACACTAAAGATAGTTTGTAGGATGTTGTGCTGCCATCGGCAACCAACATCTTGGCGATCATCGAAACTCTCCATCACTAACGATTGTTGTAATCTCTTTACCAATTAATCTTCAATCGATCCAAAGCCATTGAAATCATGATCAGATCCGATGATGGTGTCGTTGGTGATGGTGATCTTTTAGTTCTTGACAACACTGACAATCAACCAATTTTTATGGCTATTGGCATTAATGGTCTTAGTGAAGTAACTCCCGGGCTGATCTATCTTGATCTCGCTTATCTTCTTATAATCGGACAAGGGCCTAGTGGAATCTTCTTTGGAGGAGAACAAGTTCTCCTCAATCTTTGGTGAGTCATTAAGGATCTTTTCTTCCTCAGACACAATTTCTTTGTACATGGTGCTTCTTTCCATTGCAATAGTTTGTGTTCTACTCAACAACTCCACATTCTTTCAACTCAATCTTATCATCATGGTCTTCAGGTCGTACAATCTAGCGAGAAAGTGTTCTTGCTACCATTTAATCCATCTTTATTCCATCTTTCCAAATTATTTAATCATAGATTCTAATTCTTTAAATTATGTTTCTTCTGCCATTGCTAGGGAGACGGCTCTGATACCTTTGTTATAGACTATTAGAAATTCAATTTCATAGTGAAGCAATGCAACTCGATTCATTATCAAAATTTTAAGCATGATGCATAGAAAATGTGAGTTTAGCTCTTATAGAAAAGAAGTTCTCTACTATTAGATTAGATCCAAACCAAAGGTCAGGATCAAATTTGTTACAATAATCTATATCAGTAATTAACTAATCATAAAAATGACACCCAAGTCTATTACTCGGATGAGACCCAACAAGACCAGTACATAACAGAATATCAATCATAGATTTCATGAAAAAAATAAAATAAAATAAAAAGTTAGTATAAAAATGACATGATGAAATTTAATTAAAAAAAATTAATAAAAATTATATATAATTTTTTTTTTATGTTTGTTGATAAACAAAATAGCTCATATATATATATATATCACCAGAGAGTATGAATATTACACGTTAAAAAAAAAAAAAAAAAAAAAAAAAAAAAAAAAAAAAAAGTTAGGCA
>JAVXUM010147076.1:0-15464 GCA_035590655.1 Pouteria glomerata
TTCCCACTAGTATTGCTTTAACGCAAAAAAGAAACTAGTTCATGTCATTCAACAACTAGAGAACCAGTTTTTTAACTAAGAAAAAAAAAAAAAAAAAAAAATTATGAAGCAACATCATCTCAATCCGATAAATCAATAAAAATGACCAAAAACCATAAAAACAACAATATTATTACAAAAAGGATAAACCAGTATACACTGCTGATGTGAATCATTGGATTTAGATTTCTTTAATCTTGCGATAAACATTGTTTGGTATTCTACTTTAGCATGGTTGTTTTGTTTTTTTTTTTTTTTTGTTTTTTTTTTAAGTAAAAGACAATTTTGTTAAAATATTAAAAGAATTTACACAAATTGAAAGGGCATAACTTTTTTTTAAAGGTAAGCAAGAATAAATTAATAATAAAATTACAAAAACTTCAAGACGTACCCTGCTAGTACAAAGAACCACAAAGAAGAAGAAAACAACTACAGTACAATAGAAAACAAAACCACAACAAAAATAAAACAAACCATTGAAGCTCCAGCAATAAAGAACTAAATATTTCAATAGAAATCATCATACAAAGACAGTCAACACAAGTGACTTTAAAGGGGCAAAACAATATTCTAGCACTAACTCAGTATTTAACAGACAATCTAACAAGTCAAAAGTTACAAGCTAAAAAGGGAAGCACAAGGTAATACTCCAATAAGCCATTAAAACACACAAGCTAAAAGTAGCTTATGCACTCAAACAAGGTAATATAGCAACAGGCTCAACAACTGCGGACTTTCATGTTGAATAAGTTACTTCAACTGTATGTAATGAGCAAAAGATTTCACTCGGTTTAGAATTGTGTTCTTTCAACACCATATTCCCATGTATCTGACTTAAATTCCTTAATCTTATTCAAAGAATTTGATACACATTTTAACAATTTCCTTAAACTTTTATCTGGATGATAAAAGGAATAGCTAGTGTAAGGGCATACTCTCTTAGCAAGAAGTAGCAGAGAACAATCAACTTCAACTCAGAATTTATTCATCACGTTCTTTGAACACAAGAAGTCAGCTAATGCAAGAAAGAAACTTTGCAAGAATAAATAGAAGTAATGAAATCCATCCCACTTAAGAATTGTCACGCAACAAACCTGACCCCATTCTAATCACCATAACTAGAACTAGGTCATTGAACAATCCATTTTCGTGGCATAAACTCCAAAATTCCAACACATGACATAACAAACAATTCAAACAGCAACAAGGAAATGCAACAAACCAGAATACAACCATACGAATCCAATATATAGGAAGAAAGAAGGAAAAGTTGTAACCAAGCATTAGACCAGTAGAAGAGAACAAGCAACTGACCAGCAACCACGCATCAAACCATCAACCATGAAGTAGCAATTATTTTTAATAAATAATATAATTAAATTATAATTTAATATCTTATATATTTATTTAATTAAATGATTATTAATAAATAATTCAGTTAAACTAAATTAATTAATTAAATAATTAATCAAACTGAATATTATAGTCTATCAATTATTAAACTAAAGTCAATCTACTTCTGTACGTCTACATTTTCTGACAAAATATGAAACATCCATCTTACATAAGTTCCATCTATCAAATATTGAAATATCAAACAGTGAGTCGCCATTGTATTTAAAGATCAAAACATCCATGATCCTCCACAAAGGACTTCCAACCATATTTGAAAAGCAAGGTGTCCCCACTTGTGACCAATCCTTCATTTCACTTAGCACCACTTGGACCCTTAAGGCTGATGTTTTTTAGTAATTTCTTTTTCAAATTGTTGGAAAAGTTTTTGGGGATAGCCTACAAAATTTTTAGAGAATCAGTTTCAGTTTGTAAATTACAACTTTAGAAAACATACAAAAAATAGTTATAACGCTATATCCTGCAAGCAAGATAAGGGCAATTGAACCTAAATGAGCAAAACAAAAGCACGGTTAAGAACAAATAAAAATAGATTATTTAACAGCAAGGACTAAAAAAATCCATAGACTCCAAAAATTAATAAGTTGCTAGAATAATACTAGTACCATAGTGGATCTGCAAAAAATTAACTTTAAAGAGTATATAGTGGGATGCCATCAACTCTTGATAAAGTTGACAATGACATGAGGGTGAATATTTATAAATTTTCCATTGAAAGCCAAAAATAGCACTATGCTACTAACATGTAAAAAAAAAAAAAAAAAATCGCCAAAACCTTTGAACCAACATTGTGTTGCTCAAAAACTCGCTAATACTAGTTGATCCTCCTAATATCTTGTACCATATCAACATCAAGGTATGGAATACAAAGCACCGAATCTAACCTGTTTCAATAACTAACCCTCAGTATTAGTTGCACACATTGAGAAGCAAAGAACAGCAAATACCTGAGCAGAACTCAAGTTGGTCACAACAGAGTTAAAAGGAAGCAAGAAACAATAGCCCTAACTACTCGTTCAAACCTACACTACATCTGTAATAGAAATTTACTACAGCAATAAATTTCCCAATAGCCTAAACCCTATCCAGATCGTAGAATGTAACAATAATTAGATTAGAAGCCTCAATCAAATAATAGAATCTATACATTGGCTCATATAATGAATACTTGCAATATATTTTTTCATTCAAGTAGGTAAAAAATACAATTCCCCTTAAGGATAATGTAAAACATATAAAAGACATTCCCCAAGGCCTCATAACTACATAATTTGTAGATGAGAAATGGTTGCTATAGTGTCAAACAACAAAGTTTAACCCAAAAGTTAGATATCAAACTTTACTCAAAAACTTCACACTAATGGTTGCTACAGTATCAAATGGACACGGGCGTTGTCGCCATTACTTGCTTGTCCTTTGATAACCTTGAAAATGAACAAATTAACCAATCGTAAGTGTTTCATCAAAGTTTCATTGCACAAGAGAATATAAACCAAAGTATAGCCTAAAAGCTAAAAATGAACATACTAACCTCTTAATAGTTTGCACAAGAAGGTTGTACCCATAAAAATAATTGAACCCTAGCTCAAATAGATTGCAGGACAGCTCTTGTTTGTTTGAATTGCTGAGTCTTTCTTAATCCTCTTACTCTCTTGGTGCATGACACATTTTTACGTTTGCAGCCACCTTTGTGACTATCTTTCAATTTTAGCCTTGTCACTCCAATGTTTATGGTGTTAAGAGAAACAAGAGGATCTATTATTGAAATATCTTTGCTCGTTGCTCCAGATATTTCATACTTATCCACAAAGGATTGGAGTGGCCTTGTTTATAAGATAGCAAACACTCTTGAACGCTTCATTGCTTGCAATAGTGCGATACGCTAACCGTATAAATTCTGAACACAAGATGTTAATCAACTATGCATTCATCAAGTTAGGGGGAGGCATTTCACCAAAAGTGAAGCTGCTTTCTGCATGCCGAGTCCATCTTTTCATGATATACTTATTTGGAATTTCATGAACATCATATATGTTGAATACCCTCAAAAGATGTGCACAGAGGTACATGTATAAGAAATTGTCATTGATGATAGGTCAAAGTTAATCTTATATGCCCAGTCCACTTCATTTGCAATCCTCACATGGGGGCCTTTAATGGGATCATTCTTGTCCAATCAGACTTTATATTCTAAGTCAAATTGTTCATTCAAAAATTTAAATATGTTAGGAGTGTTTGTTTCCACAACTTACCCTAAGATAGTAGAATTCTTAATTACAAGGTGAGGAAAAGTCTGCCAAGACTCACAATCACTCTTCAATTCTTTTTTCTTAATGTCTGGCAAAAATATCTCAAATCCTTAGAAGAATTTTTTCATGGTTAGCCTACTTCCCAATACTAGTTTCACCCTTGTGTTGGTACTTTCATTCAATTATGTGTTGCACACCCTGGCAGTAAACGTATCTTTCATATAAGCAATGCACCATTGATGCTTCTTCTGATAAAGTACATCAAGACATTTATTTCCAATAAGGTTAAACCTTTCCCCAATGTCCCTCCACTTTTGCTTAAACTCATCAACATCAAGGATGTCACACATGCAATGATGAAGTTCTGATATAAAGTATTTTATGTTCCCTTGTAAAGTACCAGGCAAGTTCTTCATTGCACTGTGACCAATACGCCAAGTACACAGTCCATGATATATAGAAGGCATTACAACTTCCAAAGCCTTTCCCATTGCTGTATCTTAGTCTATAAATATCACTTTACGCTTTTTTTTCTCCCCATGACACTAAATAAATATTTTGAAAATCCATGCGAAGGAAACTGTTGTCTCATCAAACAACAAGGTGCCCCCAAATATTATTATTTGTTTATAGTTGTTAAAACCAGTGAAGACTTCCAGAGGCCGAGACTTTATGTTAGTGCCAAATATGGTGTCGAACATTACCACGTCACCGAAGGTTTGATAGTCAACCAGCATCTTTGAATTAGCCCAAAACATAATGGTTATTTGCCCTGTACAAATCAAGTTGGAAGTCATGAAAGAAAGAAAGATTTCGCTTGGACTGTTGTTAAAAATACTCTAAGATGACAATAGCCTCTCCTAGTTTTATATCTTTCGGGCATTTAGTGTCAAGTGTGATTTCACATCTTCCCCAGTGAAACCTACATTTTTTGAACCACCAGCTTCTATGTTGTGACCCACCCTTGTACAACAGTAATGGCATATGTTTGGACTTCATTTATGCCTCGATGTACTCTAAGCTGATGAGTTATTTGTTTACCCTCTAACTCATAATTATGCTCTTTTACCAAAGATGTCACATAATACTTTCCTTTTTCTTTGTTCAATGAAATGCTCATGAGAACGCCACAATCACATCTTGTTTTGCATGATCTTCGAATGAATGCGCTGTGGATCTTCAAACTTTTTGTTGTGCCTAAAACATACATACGTCCTAGATCTCACCACTCCATCATTTCTCTTATTTGTTTCTCTAACGCGACCACCAAATCCAGTATCACGTGAATATTTTTACCAAAATACAAAACTTGCCTCAACTATATTGAATTATATCCCAACAAATGGCTTGCAAACTGACTCAATTGCAGTGTCATTTATGAGTTAGTAAGAAAACTCAATTGACAATAGATCTTTACCTACAATAGATTCTGGGAGGTCGATTTCCACAATTTCAAATCCATTATCTTGGCAGTTCATATTCATCATTTTAGCTCTACGTAGTAAGACATTATACAATTAAGAAGAAGAATATAATATCTTAACAAATTTTTTATACAGGTATATACTAAAAAAGAAAGAAGAAAAATTAGAAATAGAAAGACACTGGACCAAGACAATTAATGTGGTTTCTTTTTTTTTTTTTTTTTTTTTTTTTTTTTTTTTTTTTTTTACATTGTAAAAAAAGAAAAAAGATAATTTGGTGTCAAAAAGGAAAGGCCTTATATTTTTTTTAAAAGAATAATTTAATATTCCTACAAATATTTTTATACAGGTGTATATTAAAATAAAAAAAAGACAAGTGTAAATTAAAATTGCTTTTTTAACATTTAAAAGTAAGTGCAAATTCGTGAGAATTTAGGGAAAGAATTTAATATCATAACAATTTTTTCGTACAAGTGTATACTTAAGAAAAAAAAAAAAAAGAAAAAAAAAAGAAAAAAGAGAAACAAAAGAGACTAGCTCAAATTTTTTTAATATTCTAACAAACTTTTTATACAGATATGTATTAAAAAAATAAAATGGCAAATAAATTTTTTTTTTTCCAACATTCAAAAGACAAATCCAATTTAGAGATTTTTTTTTTGGGAGGGGGTTAAATTGCTTTTCCATCATTCAAATTTTTTATGCAAGTGTATACTTAAAAAAAAAAACAAAAAAGAAAAGAGAAAAGGGAAGAGACTGGCTCAAATTTTTTAATATTCTAACAAAAGACAGTGTATATTAAAATAAAAAAAGACAATTGCAAATAAATTTTTTTCTACATTTAAAAGACAAATGCAATTTAGACACAATTTTTTTTGGTTAAATTGTTTTTTCAACATTCAAATTAAATTTGAATACCAAATTAAAGTAGCTGAAAATCAAATTTTCATCCCAAATTTTGAACACAGAGCATAGCCAAACCCTCACAGCATTCAGACACAGTTTTTAATTTCAAACAATTACATTCTGTTGAAGGAATTCGTAAAAACAGTTACTTAAGTTTGAAAGGGATTTTTTTTTTCAAACAATTGCATTCGTAAAGCTCGAGTAGCATAACCCGCTTGTTTCTTCGCTACGCTTTCGTTTTTCAGTCACATGACGTTCTAGAAGTTCGGCGAAAAATTTATAGTCTGATATATAGGGGCTTGAAGGCTAATGATTGGTTGCCACCTAGCGGTGGTAGCTGAGAGTAAAAATGAGGTAGTGGGGACCTTTCTCCCTCTATCTGTGAGTATCTTTTGGTGGTCCCTCAACAATCCATTGCTCATGCCTCTAATGCATAATTCTCTTGAGTAGTTCCTAGGTTGGGTCAGAGGTGTTAAATATAGGTAGCTCGCTACTAGCTGGTCGCAGTTCCTTGTTCCACAGAGGCATAATCCTGAGTACTCCAAGGATTCTAATTCGAGGTTCTTGATTGTTGGAGCCTGATTCCCTTACCCAGAGTTCAGGATTTTTTTTTTTTTTTTTTTTGACAGGGAGGAAATCTTTCAACCCGCTTACACTGACCAAGTTCTAAATTTCTTCGGAAATCCGAACCAACCTACTAGATCCGTGACCTAGGTAAGATACGAGATATTATCTCGATAGGTGGTCAGCACGAATCGAACCCAACCATCTACTTTTTGAGAGTCTAATCCTGCATTTTTTGCCACTAAGTCAACTGTACTGGTTAGTCAGAGGATTTTCTAGAAGTTCAAATGTGAATTGTTATGGGATCCAGACCCGTTGTTCTTCCAAATCGAGCAAATTAAACATGTAGGTTTTCTTTAGGACTATTGTTACATAGGAACAAATCGTGTGTCCGTTATGCTATTTAGTTTTAACTTGTTGATCTTATTTTATGATACAATTATTTATTTTGTTTAACTAATTTATTACACCTAGTTAGGTGCAAATATTCCTACTCGTGATTACTACATTTTACTTTTTGTTTATCCCATTGTACTAGGTAATTTATGTCTTTTAATTGTATGACCTATGATTATTTTATTTAAATTTGGTTTCGGATGGTTAATAATCAATGAGTTACATAAATTGAATTCACAGGTGTCAATCCAATTCGCAAACATATATAGTTTGAATGCAACGGGTATAAATTGAATGCACATGAACAAAAAGTTATTATAATTTACAAATTCAAAAGAAAAAGAATTAAAAATATTTTATTTTTGGCCACTGCTCACTGTTGAAGCCAATAATGAAATTGATTTCACAACTTTTTACTATTAGCTGCCAGTCAATGCCATTAAGGCAACTAAAGATATTGTTAACCTTTGGTAACTGTTTTTTTTGGCTGTTGATGCGGATAAGCTATTCTATTTTTTTTTTTTTTTTTTTTTTTTTTTAAATTTTTAATTTTCTCGAAAAAGCAGAAAGAAAAACTCTTCGGCCACCCTTAGTGGTCGTGGTCAATGGATATAAATACCCATTATTATTGTTAAAAATATTCCCTAGAATGTAAATATTCTTTAATATATATATTACCTTATATAAGACGTAGCATATTTTATTTATTCTATTACTCTATAGAAATTAATAGTAGGCCCATATATTTGTACATACTTTATATATGAAAATATACAAACTATTATTTTTCTTTCTAGAATTTTCTTTTCTCTTATTAATTTAACATGGTATTAGAATCAAGGTAAATTAATCCTTCTTTTCACCACCGTTGCACCACTACCACCACCACGAACGCTATTCTTGGTTCATATACCAAATTTAGTTCCTCAAATCCATTGTTGTAGCATGCCATTCAATTCCTCTCGTCATTCCGAATTCAGCCGTACAAAATTCTCCTTCTGAAGCCATTCTGCGCGCCCTCACATGTGACCTGAAAATCAATTCCAATTCACGTGCCTCCCAAGCCATTCTCCCTCCGCACGCGTTGCATCATGCGGTTCGTATGCTTTAGCTATCTCACCTGCATACTGTCATCTCATCGTGCAGTACCAAATCATCCAACCAAGACCGCGACACACTCCTGTGTAGTTTGGATTCACGCAGTGCAGGTTCCCGTGCGAGCGCTTTGATTCACCTACGCCGGTCCAATCCTGATTCAACCAAACCGCTCCAAACCACTTTCTATCTTACTTGGCCGATTCAGTCCTCTCTAGAACCATTACAGACCAATTCGAATAGGTTCCTAAGGTTTTTCAGTATCCTGATTTCATTTTTGATCTCATTTTTGTCAAATTCTGTTTCTACAGTGCACTGCTCGTCTAGTAATTCTCCATGGAGCGTACAGATGCTGCCTAACCTATCATCATCTTTCTTTCTAACCCTAATTTTCTCCTTTAGGCTAATGCCATGTCTAGTTTTCTAAAAGGTCGTAAACTCTGGCACTATATCTCTTGCTATATTTGTCCTCCAATTAAGAATGAAGATGAATCAAATGAAAAATTTAATGAACGTCTTGACGAATAAGATAGCAAGAATCATCAATCATCACTTTGCTTTGCAGTACCTCTATTCCTTCTACTGGGTCTCAATTTCATCGTTTTTGAAACTACAAAAGAGGTCTGAGATTTCCTTCATTCTCGTTACACTACTGATGATCTTACTCACCAATGTCAAATTCTAGTCCAGTTTTACTATCTTTATTAAGAACCTAGCCAATCCATTTACAATTTTTTTAGCTCAGATGCAAGTTTATTAGGATCAACTATCTATTTTTGAACCTAATTGGATTAATTCCAATGATGCAAGGAAATTTGCTCTCTATTGTGATAATCAGATATTAATTAGTTTCCTTATGGCATTGAATGACAGTTTTAAGCTAGTTCAGGCATCTCTCTTACACTGCAGCTCTTTTCTGGACCTTGATCAAGCAATTTCTGAGTTTCTTTCTAAAGAAACTTGCCTTGGCTCTTTCTAGCCTCAGTCACCAAACACTGCCTATACATCTCATCATCCTTGTTCTATTGTCTCGAGTTCTTCTCGTGGAAACCCTTCAGATAAACCTCTATGCAAATATTGTAAACAACCTGATCACTCTTTAATATTGTGTCCCAACCATACATGCATTTACTGTTACCAGTCAGGTTCTAGACATCTCCATCATTAGTGTCCCAAGAAGCCGCTTTGTTAGAGACAAAATTGTAATGTTGGCAAATCCATAGTCAAAACAGAGTTCTATAACTTTTAGACTTAATGTAGGCTAAAGCACTAAAGTCTTGAGTTAAATAGAATTATAAATTATTCAGGAAACTGTTAGATAACTTTAAGAAGTCTGAAATATACTGAACAGAGACAATAATACAATAACGCAGGAAGAGCACTGGAAGACCACAAGTTGCCGCAAGAAAAAGTTAAAAATAGATCTTTGAACATTGGCCATGCGAGATCGCCGCTCTGAGTCAGCGGAATGCCACGGAAAGGGCTCTGGAAGACCTCGGGTGCGAGCTTCCTGCGAGGGTGCTAGTCCAGGCTGTGGAGTTTGTTTTTCAAATCATGTACATTCTAGGTTTAGATATATATATATATACACTGGACGTATCTAAGAAAGAAAATAGAGAGAATATTCATTCAAGAAAGAGCTAAATAGTGTTAAAAGTTCTCATAATTGCTTAGCCAAGATTTTGGGTGTTCAATCTAAAGAATTTTGGGTTCGTGGTTCGTGATCGCTGAGGATTTAGTACAAGCTACTGAGGAGTCAGTATTGTGCCTTCCAGAAGTCGGCTGGCTTTCGCTAAAGGAGTTGGAGAATCGACGATTCGAGTAAACTTCAATAGAGTATAGAGTCGAGAATTCGATTTATAGAGAGTTTGAGTTTGTAACCAAAAATTGTGATTTTAGTGAAAGTTTTTTTGAGGTTTTTCCCTGCATGGGTTTCCTCATTCATTGTCCTGGGTGTTTGAATGTGTGTGTGATTGATTGGAACAACTAGCAGGTTTATAAATTTCAATTAGTATCAGAGTAAGTTCATTTAGGAGAGCAAAATATGATCCTATTTACTGCTAGATGGATCCCCCAAGAGAAGGTGGTTCAAGCACCAGACCTCCGTGGTTTGATAGAACGAACTATGCATATTATAAGGTATACATGAAAGCTCACTTAATTTCTTAGAATGTCAATGTTTGGCTCACCATTGCTAACGGCTGGACCAAACCAACACACACTGTTGAGAATACCACTTTTGAGAAACCTATGGAGTCTTGCATGAGGGCAGAACAAGAGAGGGTTGAATAGAATTACAAAGCCCTAAGTGCTATCTTTAGTGCTGTGTCTGCTGATGAATTAAGAAGAATATCAAGCTGTAAAATTGCCAATAAAGCATGGACTATTCTCAAGTTAACTCATGAAGGAAACTCTACCGTGAAGAAGTCAAAACTACAAAAGATCACTTCTAAATTTGAAAGTTTGAAGATATTAGAGGATGGGACATTTGATTTTTCTACGCCAAACTTTGTGATATCGTCAACTCTAGTTTCAACTTGGGAAAACCAATTCCCAATAATAAAATTGTAAGGAAAATTATTCGCTCTCTCCCCTATCACGTTTCAAGCGAAAGTGACATTGAAAAAGCAAGGGATGTTGATGCAATGCGTATAGAAGATCTAGTTGACTCACTTCAGACTTTTGAGGCTAACATGATTAAACCAAAATCTAGAGGAGTTGCCTTAAAAACTATTAAGGAAGATGAGTCTTCCTCAAGTGATGATGGTTCAATTATTTTTCTTGAAGAAATTGATAGTTACACCAAGAAAATTAGAAAATTCTTCAAAAAGAAATATAACAAACAAAGAAAGACAAAGAAGAATGAGAAAGGTAAAGCGGAAAATCTTCAAAGAAGAAAAAGAAGAAGAACAAGTTTAAAGGCGTGAAGTGTTACGAGTGCCAATGGTATGGTCATATAGCTCAAGACTGTGGAAATAAGAAGAATAAGAAGAAGGTACTTAATGCAACTCTTGATGATTCAGATGATCAGACTAATACCTCGTCATCTTTAGAAGATTAGCCAGAGAATTATACTGCATTTATGGTTAAAGCAAGTGCCTCTATAAATTCTGTAGAGTCATCATCTTTTAAGAGTAAGAAAGAAGAATCCTCTAAAAGTAAAGTTGAAGAAAATATAGATAAGAAAGTAGATGTTAAAGAGGCGTATGAACAGTTATATCAAGACTGTCGCAAACTTCACAAACAAACGAAAAATTGACTGTGAAGAATAAAATATTGAAAAGAGAGAGAGACAATCTGAAAATTACTTTGGAAGAATTGCAAGGGAAATTTGAAACTCTTGAAGCTAGCAAGAAAACTCAAGATGAATTGATATCAGCTTTCAAGACCAAAGTGGATGGAAAGGATAAAGAATTAAAAGATGCCTAGACAAAGCTTCAAACTGTGCACTTCAAGATGAACTCAACTTCTTCCTATCTTGATGAAATTCTTGGAATGCAACGAAGTCCTAATGATAAGAGAGGAATTGGTTATACTAGCAAACAAGAAGTTAAGGAGAAAAATCTTGAAGAGATTTAATTTTAGTCTTCAAAGACAATTGCTACAAAAACAGTTAAAACTCCTCAAACTAAAAAAGTAATCAACCAAGAGCTTATTTTCAGAAGCCCAAAGGTATGACCCCTAACTTGCAACATAAGTTTGTTCCCATATGTTTTCATTGTGGTATACCTGGTCATACAAGACCTTACTGTCACAAGTTGTATGGGTACCCCCTATCCTATGTTGACACTAAGAATTTTTTAAAACCTAATTTTCAAGTGTCAAATAGGTTTGACCCATTGAGGTTCCAAACGTCATATTTTGATTCTAGACCTTACATAACTTGGCGAATGAGAAAGAATAGAAAAGAAAAATTTTCAAAACCCATTAAATCACAACCCAACAATCCTAAGACTCAAAAAGTTTTCCCAAAGATGAGAACTGTTTGAGTTAATCACACCCCTAACGATGTTGATGGGGGTAACCTTTGCTATGTAGAGGCAATTTCTTCATAGACTAGGCTATACATCATTGTCATATTTTTTTCTAGTTCTATGAAATCATGTTGATTAGATTTTTTTTTTAAATAAATTTTTTTTGAGGTCTCATGTTATTTTTTGTGATATTCTTACATGGTCTATTACTTCTTCCACACTTTAAAATCATAGGATTAAAATTGTGAATCTACATAGTGCTCATGAATTTGAATTTCTTGATGAATCTGAATCCTATATTTTGTTGTTCCTTGTCATAGTAGTGGTGTGCCCATTATATTTGCACGAGGTTTAGTGTATCATGAGAAGTACTTTTCCATAAACAAGTGCATTTTACAAATTCTTTCTTTTGGATTATCGGTTGCTTTTAAAATCATTCATGTAGATACACTTGAAAAGGGCTACCAATAGGATAGAGTGCAGCTAGCCTGTTGACGTGCGGGTTATCAAAATAACCACCTTCCGGGTTTGACATGCGAGTTATCATAAGTGTGTGAAAGCCACCAAATAATAATAATAAAAAGAAGGTGGCAGTAAATTACAAAAATTGGTGTTTAGTTTAAAAACAATGAATTGAGGAGAAATAAGTCAAAAAGCACAAGTGCAAAATTTAATTACTCATTTCAAAGTCCAAAAAGTGGATTTTAAATTCCATGTGAGTGTGTAAAAAATATTGATCTTATTGTATTCAAACTTCAATTCACACACTGCATGAGCATTTGACCATTGAACAACTCATGACATAAATAGTAGGGCAACTCTTGGAGTTCATAGTTATTGCTATTTATGTATGGTCAATAATTTTGAAACTATGTTTAGTTTTGTGGTTGAAAAAGTTAGTTTTGTGCTTGAAAAAGTAGAACTTGGAATGAATTAATCAAGAATGAATTGGTTCAGGGGGAGTTTATGAGTATTAGATAATGGACGCAGGGGGAGTGATAAGTTAATTTTTGTTTTAGTGTTTTTTATTGTTTTTGTTTTAGTGTTTTAGTGTTGTTTATTTCATTTTTGTTTTAATTATTTTTTCAGGGGGAGTTAATTAACTTTTTAAGGTTTATTTTTTTCCCACATGATGCATTTATCTGTTTATTTTAGTGTGCAGTATTACATGCTCTTCAAAATATTGAATTGTGGATATATTTTAAGCACACTTGGTATTTATGAAGTCTGAGACTTGTCGTGTTATTTACATTTTATGAGGTTTGTCGAGTTATTTACACTTTGCACTTGTAATACTTTAAGTTTATTTGTTCTTCAGTGTAAACTTGCTTTGAGAGTTTTGACATGGAATTGCTAAAGGGAGATATTGTTAGGGACAAAATTGTAATGTTGAAAAATCCATAGTCAAAACAGAGTTTTATAACTTTTAGATTTAGTGTAAGTTAAGGCACTAGAGTCTCAAGTCAGATAGAATTATAATGGATTAAGAAGTCATCCAACAAGGTTTTCATAAGTGTCAATCCAACAGGGTTTTCGTAAGATGTTTAATCTAAAATTGAAACAATATAGTGTAAAAAAGGAAAAAGAAAATTAAAATGGAACATATACACATGAACTTGCTTGGACCAGAGTATATAAAGTTGAATAGCATGGACTTAGGGTTTAAAATAGAAAAGAATCAATTAACCCAAAGGTTGATTACTCGGGATGGTGTTTGAAAATTCACTATAATAAACTTGAAGATGCCGAGGTGTGAGGATTTCGTGGATGATTTCTTAAAAGAATAGAGAGAATTTGAAAATAGACTTGAGAGTTTTTGGAAAAAATTTGAGTTTAGACCATTAAAATCTCTTTTAAGATCGAGATGTCTAAACCACACTTAATGTCTGGATAGCAGAGAGGAGGAAAACATCGGAGCTGTGAATATTAAATCTAGTGTTTGTACCACCTAATCGGGGTGTCCAGGCAACAAAAAGTAAGAGATTTTAGATTTTTGGCAATTAATTAAGGTGTTCAAACCAGCATCGGGGTGTCCGGACAGCAGAGAGTGAAAATAGAAAGAAAATGACAATTATCC
The DNA here is from genome assembly GCA_035590655.1 of Pouteria glomerata. Lineage (NCBI taxonomy): Eukaryota > Viridiplantae > Streptophyta > Magnoliopsida > Ericales > Sapotaceae > Pouteria > Pouteria glomerata. The sequence continues at coordinate 14,138 of JAVXUM010147076.1, forward strand.
TAATACAATTTCAAACTAGTTATCAAATTGTTACGTAAAGATAAAAAATAAAACTAATTATGCTACTAAAATACACACGTCACTTAGAAATCAATCGTGAAGCATTCATATGGTGAAGGATCTAAAAGATACATTCACTTTGAATCGATTCTTATTTTTTGGATTTTCTATCTCAATGACACTATTTTAGAAATACTTTTCACTATGAATGAGCCGATCTACTTAGATTGCAGTTTTTCAAGAAATAAATGAAGTTGTGAGCAATAAAGAAGTACTTTCTGAGTCTCATGAAGTGAACATCATGCTATATACTAATCATGTACTCTCTTCATCTTTTCTCTTTTTAAATTTGTGCATTTTCATATGCATTATTTCTAAGTTCATCCATTTCTGTAAATTAAAGTTTACTGTGCAATTTTGCCTCATCAATATTAGCATTAAATTGCTTAATAGCTCAATGCGCTTTGTGCTTTAATTCAAAGAGAATATGACATGGCTTACCATAAACTAATCTATAAGGAGACATCCCTAATGTCATTTTATAAGCTCTATGATAAGCCCATAGGGAGTCAATTAACCACAATAACCAATCTTTATAGTTTGAATTAACTGTTTTCTTAAAGATTTGCTTAATTTCTCTATTAGCAAGCTCTACTTGGTCATTTACTTGTGAGTGATAGGGTATGCTTACATTGTGAACCACATCATACTTAATTAAGAGTGTACTTACTAGACGATTGCAGAAATATTTTTCTCTATCACTCACGAAGCTTGGGGATCCTAAAACGTTAGAATATGTTCTCATGAAGGTATTGGAGTATGACTTTGTGATCATTAATTCTCGTAGCAACTATCTCAATCTACTTAGAAACATAATCAACCCCTACTAAAGTATATTCATACCCAAAGGACACAGGGAATATGTAATACCCCTCACCTTTGGTGTAATTGAATTCTTTTAATGGAATAGGAATGTCCTAAGTTAAAAAGGATTAAGTTAACAGGTGTTGGGTTGAGGGAGAACATGGAAAGGTTCACGCAGGCAGGGCGCTGGGAGCCCGCGGGAGCGCCAAAAGGGCGCTGGAAGCTCGCGGGGAGCCCGCGGCAGCGACCCCTGTTCTTTTCATGCGTGGCCAAATTCCAGTGGACCTCGCAGGCTGCGAGCTGGATGCCCGCGGCTGCGCCAATGCTTCTTCTTCTAGACTGCTCACTGGTCCTGACTTCCGATGCAGTTTTGGACCTGAAGATGGAAGAATTAGGCTTCGGCCAAAACATAAAAGTTGTAGGTATGGAAGTTAGCTTTCCAACGCAAAAAGAATCACTCGAA
>JAVXUM010147107.1:0-15456 GCA_035590655.1 Pouteria glomerata
CATTTAATTTTCTTCACTCACTCATTTTAGTTTTGATTTTGCATTATAGGGTGAAGCAATTAAGGAGAACAAGCACTACGCATCCACAGTTAGAGGAGAATTGTAGGAACCCAATGTGTAATAGAAAGATGCCTAATTGTGGCACATATTAGTTAGTTTTGTTTTGTTTTTTTTGTTTTTTTTTTTTTAAATGTACATAATGTAATTATTTTTTTTTATGTACAATAGAAACAAGTTGTACAGTGTTTTCGATACAAATTGCATATTGTTATTTTATTTATTTGTTGTTACTGTGTGATGAACATGTTGGGTTGTTATGTGTTAAATTAGTGGGATAGTCTATTGAGCAAGTTGGGTTATTTTATGTTGAATTGCATGTTAAACAAGTTGTTCATGAATTGCAGTTTTAGCCCATGTTATTGTTGGTAGTTGTGTTGCAATGGGGAAATTAAGGAAACAATGCAATTTGAGATTTTAGGGTTTTAGACATCACTTGAAATCCCAACCTTATTTTGCGATTTGAAGTCTGGTAAAAAACACAAAATACAATTAGGTTTTTAGCCTTATCATTATCATATGCAGGACTGCATCAAACTATTTGGGAGCCTAAGGGAAAAAAAAAAAAAAAAAAAAGGTTTGGGCCTAAAAACATTTTCATACGTGTAACTTTTTAAGTTGTAAAATTTCAAATCAAAATTTTACATTCAAGACGCTCCAATATCGTACTCTCAATAGATAATATAGTTAATTCATTTAATATTTCTTGTAATGTAGTTGATCTTAAATAAAATTTAATAATTTTAATTTTAAAAAACTTCTTTCTACTAAAGCAACTGTTACTGGTACTATCAAAAATATTTTATAAGTAAGATAGACATTAGGAAAAATAATACAATTATATGATTTAATATATCAATGAGAGTATTAATTTCTACTTTTAAAAATTCTTTCAACATTTTTAATTCTAAAAATAAATCAAAATTGTCAATATCCGAATGTTCACCTTTTTTTAAAAAATTTTCAAGATTAAGTCACATGATTTTTCAATTCATTTTCATCAAAAACTTTTTATTTCTTTATGTAAAATAAAAAATCAAAAATACTTTTGTATGTCATAAGTTGCTCAAATCTAATTCTTATAGAAGAAATAGATTGATCTATTATATATAAAACATATTCAATGCAGGAAGAGCAATCAATATGAATGTTTCTATATATCTATACTAGTAATTGTTCGTACTTAAAGGCACAGAAATATAATTTGGTATCTAAATAGCTCAAATTTAAATTTATAAAGTAAATGTACATGAAAAGTGTAAAAATCACCTTTAAAAATAAAAACCACTAATCAAAAGAGATTAAGGTATCAATATAGTGTTTGATAAAGGTATGAAATTTTATTATTTATTACAAATATTATTATATTATTTAAAATATTAATTTAAATTTTTTTTATAAGTATTCCAAAAAAATATAAGAATAGTGAGAGAAAAAGAAATACTCATGGACATTGAGAAATGTAATAGTTAAAAATATCTCAAATTTAAAATTCTAAGTTCTCTTATTATATAAATGATACAAAAAGCGTAAAAGTGCATGTATTTAAATTTTAAGTTTTAAGTACATTAAAAATTAAAATTTTAATTTAAATATTTACTTTTTAATAAAATTTTAAAGAAAATTAAAGTTTAAATATATTTTTTTTAATAAAAAAATCAGTTGACTTTGTCCAATTAATATGTATACGTTATTTAATAATTTTTTACAATTTTATTATTTATTACAAATATTATCATATTTTTTAAAATATCAATTTAAAAACTTTTATATATAAAAAGTATTCAAAATATATATGGGAATGGAGCGATTATGTTTTCATGTAATGTGACCGAAGAAAAAAACTAAAGTGGAGATAAAAGAGGCAATCTTGACCATTGAGTAAATCTAATAGTCGAAAAAATTTCAAATTCAAAAATTTAAGTTTTTTTTATTATATAAATAATACAAAGAGTGTAAAATTATATGTATTTAAAATTTAAGTTTCAATCACATTAAAATTAAAATTAAAATTAAAATTTTAAATTTAAAAATTAAAAAAAAAAATTATTTATTTAATAGACTGACATGTACAAAAAAAAAAAAATATATAGCTTAACAATCTATAACCCAACACCAGAGCCCTAGTAGCCCCGCATCTACCCTCCCCCTCCCCCTCCCCCCAACGAAATACTCCAAAAAAGAAAGCCGAGTCCCTTAGGCCCTCGGCACCCTTTCCCACCTCAATCGAGTTCGCGTATATCAATTGTCAAATCAAGTGAGCCAAATTATTATATACAGCTGAGCCCTAGTAGCCCTGCATCTACCCTCCCCCTCCTCTTAACGAAACGCCCCAAAAAAGAAAGCCGAGTCCCCTAGGCCCTCGGCACCCTTTCCCACCTCAATCGAGTTCGCGTAGATCAATTGTCAAATCAAGTGAGTCAAATTATTATATAAAGGTCATACCCTGACCTTAGGGGTCCCCACTACTCTTGCTCTGGAGCAATATGAGGGATGTAAATCGCGGGATGTGCATCGGATGACCAGGGGCTGAGAGTTTACCACTTAACCAACTGTGCAACAGGCGGTCGCTTGTGCGATTCGAACCCGTGTGGCTGGGCAGGGGGTCTCTCCCCCTCCCAGTCTTTGCCATCCGACCTATGCCCGGGGGCAAGTCAAATTATTATATAGATATGTTAGACAATGGGCCTTCTTTTTACTTGAGACTTTAGGCCATTGCCTAATATGCCCAAAGGTCTAATCAACCTTGGCAATCTGATTTAGAAGTTCTATTAACAGCATTTTGTAAAATATGTTTTTCTGAATAGTGTTTGGCGAAGTGTTTTATAATTTTAACAATATTACAAAAGAAAAAAGAAAAATAAAATTCTAGTTTTTGGTGTCCAATACTGGGATTAGAACCAAATAACAATATCTACATATATAAGATAATTTATTGGAATAAATTACATTTTTTTTTTTATAATTTTTTTTACGCACTGTTTCTCAGCTTGGAAGAAGAAAGGAGGTTGTATTTGACTAGCAAACTAGATGCTCTGATAGGGTGAACCCGACCGAATAATAGTGTAGGATCGACCCGACCGACTGAACAGTATATCCCGACCGATGATAATATCCAAATGAACTCAACTAGCATAATCGACCGAACACTCATACCTGATCTCGTGGTCACGTGTTTGGCTACTTTCTGATATATTCCGTGATACTCGCTTGCAGGGCTGTTGTCTGCCCACTAACGGTTTTGATAACTAATTGAGTGATATCAGTATGGGGATTCGTGAGTACACGTGGCGAACTCTGATTGAATAATAAGTATGATCCTATACTATCCATATATATTTGATCCATGCAGGCTTAACATAGATCTATAAATGTAACCACCTCCGGTGCCTAGGTACACGAATTACTTTTGCCTTACTGTTACTCTGCCAAAAATATTTTCTGAAATTTTCTTGCTAACTTAAGCATCAGAGGTTCTTTGGCAGGCACCACACCGGTGTTAAGACAGCAATTCACGGTGACCCAGACGAGATTTGGATCATCCAGTGTTCATCCTGATTTACTGTGTTATCATGCTCTGTTGCTGATAGCAACTCCAATTTATCAATTGGCCATTTTTCTTTTTTTTTTTCTTTTATAATAATATAAAATCTACCTACAGCGTTGAATTTAAATCTAAATTTTCTTAAACTACAAGGCTATATTTGTTTTAAGAGATTAGATGATGGAAGATGAGTAGTACCGTGAGGTTCATGGGGATAATATGTGAAATTGAATAAAAGATGAGATTATTTTTTTATGTGAAATTAGTTTTTTGGTGTTTGGTTGGTGAGATATAAAATAGGATAAAAGATATGATTTGATGTGTGATCTGAAAAAAATAATTTTAAACCTTTAAATTTTGACGAAAACAAAATTTAAAAATAAAAAATTAATAATCTCACAACTCGGTAAAATTCCGCATCCAATAGTTTATTAGATTACTCATCCAGTTTGGACTTCTTTCTACTGCCGCTTTGCTAAACAAACAATTCGGAAACTAGGCTCCACAGATTTTATGTCCAGTCCGCCATTTTTTTGGGTCAATTAAACACGCTCCAAGTATCTTGTTCCTGCCATAAATTTGTCCTCTGACGTCTCACCATACTCCGCAGCATTAATTACCCGTTGTTTCCACAAGTTGAATCTCTAAAAGCCAAATTTCCCTAATCAGCAGCATATATAACTAGAATTGTAATTAAAATAAATTTATATGAGTTATTTATAACCATCTAACGTTACATTTTTATGATTATGCAAACTAAAGGAGCTTTTGGTGTTTGGTGTAACAAAAAATAATGAAAGATGTGTTTTGAGTGATATTTGAGCGTTTGGTGGTAAATCACGTTTTTCAGATATGAATAATGAAAGATATTGACTTTTATAGAAAAATTCGTTGGAATGGTTTTGAAATATATCGGAACGGTTTTGAAATCTCTTCAAAAAAATATTGACAATGAGTCTTGTTTGGTAGTTTGGATGACGATGGTCACATTTAAAAAAATTACATCTATTCTATTAATCGAACTCAGATTATGGCATTTTTTCTAGAGTTATAATAAGTGTGAATGTGTAAAAAGTAATAAAGAGTTTTGGAATTGTTAAGAGTTTGTCAGAATTTTTTAGAATTTTTCAGTGTTTTATATGATACTAAATGACGTGTACAAAGTTTTGTCAACTTAGCACACCGAGTTGACATGTGTCACCACTTTTTTAGGTGTAAGTGTTTGGTAAAAATTTATTTTATAAAAGTTAATAATGTATTTAGTGGAAAAAATTAAAAAAATTTATTATTTTTTTTTAAAACTAGATAAACCAAAAATTCAGAATGGATTTAACCAAAGTTATTACTTTCACCATTTTAGAAATGTAATATAGGCAATGTTTGGTTTGTGAAAAAATAAAAAAAAAAATTCTAAAAATCTCTAAAATTTATTTCATTACACGAATTACGAACTCACAACTTATCTTACTTTATCTCATTTTATTTCACTTTTTATCACTCCAAACACACTCATAATATGATGAAAATCTCTAATTTTGTATTCAATATGCACTTATTGTTTACATGTAGATTTAGTTGAAAGAATCATTTAAGCAATATTTTTTATTATAAAAATGTCATTGCTTTGTCATGTTTTTAATTGTATGTATGAACTATTATGTGAAAAAATACTAGAGGCATTAGTGATGAATTTTAAAAATTATTGAAACAATCATCTGGTGAAAGTTTTTAATTAAACTTGCATAAGTACTTTTAACCATTAATAATTATTTACATTTTAAAAGAGGTGTATGAAAAAATAAGAAGAAAACAAAGGTTACATTTCTCTCTCTGTCGCACACACAAAGTGAGTATTTACCTAAATAATTTTTGGGCTTAAGCAATACACATTGTGCTTAAAATTAACGAGTAAAAATAATAAGTATTACTTAAAAATGCCATTAAAAGTCACTATTTATTATTTCACAAATGTTTTAATATTTTTTATTTTAATCTTGTTTAATAATTTATATAAAAATGAGTATTCTTATTTTATTTTTTATTAATTTATAAATAAAGTAAAAAATAAATAAAATAAAATAAATAAAACATAAAATGTGTGTATGTGTATATATATTGTGAAAGGCATTGATGAATTTAGGACCTAACATTTTTTTGTCCCAACTATTCCATTCAAAGGGAAGGAGGGAGGGAGCTTTCTTTACTTCATTGTCAATCACCTTCTTAAGGAATCAATTATAAAAAAATCTATAAAAAGATAGGTTCATTTATTCTTAAATACGTGCTAGTTAGTTATTACTAATGGATCAAGCGCACAAAATAATGAAAGCCCAACTAATGCAATCCCGTGATTAGTTTGACGTAATCAAGTATGTTTTGATTCAAGCAAGCGCAGGCAGAAAACAAAGGATTCCATTGGGACATTGTAAATTATTATGAAAAATGTCTCATTAGGATTTTCATCAATTGATGCCTTTTATATTACTAGTTAATCCCATTCCAGAGAAAACAGTTTGGTACAACAAATCCTCTCGAATTATATATATACTAACAGCCTCTCGAATTATATATACACTAACAGTAATTCGTATTTACGACACTTCAAATAAAATTAATATTAAGTTTTTTATGTAATTAAAATTTTGGACAAAAAAATTCAAATAAAAAAATTATAATAATTCATGTTTTCTAATTTTTTTTTTTTTTAAATTTTATACCCTAACAGTTATTATCGAGATTTAGAAAACCGGACCGGACCGATCGGTCCAACCTCCAACCGATCACCGAGTCGGTCTGACTGTGCCCGGTTTAAATGTATTGAATAAGAACTGGTCAAAATTGGTCAAAGACCGGTTCAACCCCGATTGAACCGATTCTTGTATTTTATTATTTAAACCTCAAGTATACTTACATTTTATTAATATTTAGACCTTGTTTCATATTTTATATATTTATATTTTTATAAATATTAATAAATTATTTATTGCGTCATCCAGTTGAGCTCCGATTAGACCCCGGTCAGATCCTGATTTGTTAAACCTCTCAACAGTCCGATTCTATATCCTGGTCTGGTTCTTTAAACATTGATTATTACATATGTTTTGGTCTCTTCTGTTCAATTAATTTTTGATAAGTATCATACAAGAAAACACAAATTATGATCTTTTAATTTGAAAAGTTTAACTTACTAAAAACTATAATTAAACAGAATTTGAGTTGACAATTTTGATTTATATATGATCTCTAACCTTAAATGTAGTGAAATTTAAAATGTTTAAACCGTTTTGTGAGATAGAAGATAGTAAAGTGTACTAAAATGAATTGAGTGAAAAATTAAAAATATAAAAATGATTTCAATTATTAAATAAAAAAAAATTTTAGCCGTTGAAACAATTGTCATTATCTCACCATAGCTAATACATATATTCTCGGTAGCTAACGGGTGTAGGCATTGTAATTTTTTTCATTTGCCTGCTAATTGTTCACGAAAAGGTCCGAATGATCGACTTCACTTTTATTTTTTTCAATTTAACATAGTTTTTAGAATTTTGATGACCTTCGAGTTGGCGAAGAAGCAAAAGCATTCATAACATTGGGAACAAATTAGGTAAAATATGCTAGAATTTCATTTGTGTTCTTCAATGTCTAATAGTAATAACAAGTATTTACAAATAAGGGCCATAACGATTTTAATATTAAGAGTGTTTGGTAACGTTGTTATTTTTTTATTTATATTTATCTGTTTATGTTTTGTGTTATTTTATTTTTTATTGTTATTTTTTTTTAAATAAAAACTTAAACAACATTTGGAAATGTAATTTTATTTATAATTAGTCAATTTTTATTTTCAAAAAATATTTAATTTATTAGTTTTAAAAATTAATTTAATTTAACAAAATATATTTCATATTAAATTAATTTAATTTAATTAAGTAGACTACTTAAATTAATCAATTAAATTATTTATTAAAAATCATGTAATTCAACATATATAAAATATATTAAATTATATTTTAATAATATGAATTATTAAAAATAATTGAGTGAAACATAATAATTACATAATTTAATTTAGTAAATATAAAATATATTAATTATAATTTAATTATATTAATTATTAAAAAAAATTTAATAAAATATCTTTCATATTAAATAAATAATTAAATGATATTAATTATTAAATTAAATTAAATTGATTATTATATTAAATTAAATTAATTAATTTAGTTTTATTATTAATTAGAAATAATTTAATAATATATATTTAATTAAGTTTAACAATTAATCTGAATTAATTATTTATAAATAAATAATTATTTTATATAAAGCAAATTAATTATGATATTTATTTTAATTAATTTAATAATAATAATAAATTATTAAATTAATTTAAATTGATTATTATATTAAATTAAATTAATTATTAAATTAAATATTAATTAGTTTAATTTTATTATTTATTAAAAATAATTTAATAACATATATTACATATTAATTTATACAATTAATTTTATTAATTTAATTTAATGGTATTATTTATTAAAATAATTTATTTTAATGTGATGTAACAAAAATGGATAAAGTTTTAAAATTAACAAAAATATTTACAACAGTAAAAAGCAAAGTAAAAATTTTTTTTTCTGTTTACATTTTCTGTTAAAGTTTTTATTCTTTTGGAAACAAAAAAATATAAATAGATTTAATAAACATGTTTCTCTTGCAAATTTACAAAATTTTGAATATATAAATAAAAAATAGAAAATAAAAACATTATCAAACATAGCCTAAGTATTTTGTTTTAGTTATTTATTTAAGTTTTGGATCATTTAATTAATTTTGGAACTTAAGTAGAATTAATAACCTGTTTATTTGTCAACTGGGCTGAGTTAGATTGCAATTAGACTGTGGAGGCCTAAACCCCCATAAACATTTGTTTTATTTCTTTTCTCTTATCATCTTATTTGTTTTCTTTTTTCCTTTCTTTTATATTAGCAACGTTTGGTGCAAAAGCAAAATAATAAAAAATTTTACTAATCTTTATAAATGTGAATTATAAAATTAAAATTTTTTACTTACTGTATAAAATACGAGATACTAACTTTTATAATTTTGTACAATTATATATAATCTTATGCAACTTTAAACACACCAATTTTTGGTTCACAGAGAAGGTTAGACAGAAGGAGAGAATGATAGAGAGGAAGACAATGAAGAGGGTAGAGAGAGAGAGTGAGTATGGAAATTTTGTTTATAATCCAAACTGATCATCGTGGTACAACAAATCAAGAAAGTTCTTGATCATGGGAGAAGACATATGTGGATGAAGTTAGGCCCTAAATTAATCATTTCTAATTTATTTCTTTTCTTCAAATTTAACGTAGGTGGAAGTTAGATTGATGTTTTTTTTATAATTTTTGCATGATTTAATAGAGATTTTATGCTTAGATTTATCTTTCATAAAATTATACAGAGTTATATATGTTTTTGTTTTGTGTGTATATGTATGTATATGTACATGTATGTGCGTGATTCTTGCTTATATTATGACATTGATGATGTATATTCATATATTAAGGTAATATACTAAATTATGTTTCTATATGTTGAATTTGGAGCTTTTGGAGTTGGATCTAGGCTAAAAACAAACTCAAAATTAGATTTTTGATTTTTAGTGTTCGAATAGGCCATGAGGCATTCGAATACTCAACTGACCATTCAAATGCCAAAAACCACTCAATTGTTCATTCGAATGCAATATTGAGCCTAGGATTAGGGAAGTCTCTGTCTGATAGTGTTTAAATAAACCTATAGACATTTGAATGCTGTTAGCCTAGCTTTTTAAAAATGTTGTAAGAACTTGTAATATTTGATATTTATTTTTTGTCATTATTTGATAGTTTTGAGCTAGTTTAATATTTAGATTTGAAATTTGATTTAGTTATGATGTTCATTTTATTTTTCTGGATTGGGTTTGATATAAATTTATGTTTTGGCCTTGGTAGTAGTCCTGTAGGGGTCGCCCATTATTCTTTTCCTTACTTCCAATAATTTTTTTTTATTCTTAAACCAACCTTCCATTTTTTCCTTTTACAACCAATTTTCAGAGAGAGAGAGAGAGATAGAGAGAGAGAGAGGTGGGTATAGGGGTTTTGATCCTCATCACACATTAATCATCATAGTGGTTTTGACTTGCGGAGATTCTCAGTCGATATATATATATATATATAACTTGAGAGTAGTCTTGTGATAAATATTACTTCGAGACTAATGATATTTTTGGGATGTATGATGCTTGCTTGTGGGCAATGATTTGTATTGATATGGTGGAAGAGTCAATGAGAAGATATAATTATTTATTATTCTTTGAGAATATAATATATCCATGTAATTTTGGTTTGCTTTTAACTAAGTAAAAGGCATGGTTGGTGGTTGTAATACCCAGTATTTAATTTTGGCCATCTATGTATTATTTTGGGCTAATAAAATATTTAAATTGAGTTTGAGTTGATTTATTCTATTTTTCTTAGGTTGAGTTCAGCTTGAAGTTATGTTGAGTTGGACAACTAGGCCAAAGGCCCAACCTTCTCTTTTTTTTCTTATTTATTTCTTTTTCTTTCTCTTTTTTTTCTTCTTTTCTTTTTCCTTCTTCATTGGTTCTTGCCATTTCCAAAGAAAGGAGAGAGAAGAGAAAGAAAAAAGAGAGAAAAGAAAGAAAATGGTTAGAGAAAGTGGATTTCAAAAAGAAAGATCAACAGATAGGGGTAGTTTTCGATGCCATGAATGTCATGGTGGTGTTCGTTTCTTGCAGTTTGGCCCAAGGAAGGAAAAATCAGCTTTGGATGGTTGGAAGCACAAACAAGTTTCCTTCATTTTTTTTTCTTATTTTCTTCGAATTCAAGGTAGGTGGAAGTTATATTTGTGTTCTAGACATTGATAGGACGATTTTGACATGTATATATGCTTGATTTGGATGAATATCATAAGATTTGTGAGTATATGTATATATGTGTGAATATATACATGTATATATGTGAAGATATTATATATTTTTAAGTTATTTCTTGACTAAATGTTGTGAAAACATGTGATTTAAGTGTTTAAAAGTTTATATATGAATTATTGTTGAGATTAAGGCTTGAATGGGTGATTTGAGAAAGATTTAGAGCTGGATTTTGGTTGAACACGAACTTAAATTTTGGGCATTGGTCTCAGGTGTCTGGACTGTGGGGTGGTCCAGATCGACTACCAAGTGGTCCCGATCGACAATGTGAGGAATTTTTTCAAAAATATTTTAAATGATTTTTGAACAAATGTTTTGTACCCAAACTTATTTATTAATGATTTTTAAATATTAAATAAATCCCAAATCATTATCAAGTCTAATAAAAATGTATTTTTATATTGAAATGATATTTATTTACATGATTGAGTATATCATGCGCATGGTGTTGGTTTGCATAATCCAATTGACATATGAGTATTGATTGGCCGAGAGTGCCATGTTAGTATTGTCGACGTACTGAGGCACGAGTTTTGTATATGGATGGGATTCATGATTTTGAAAAAAAAAAATGAAAAAATGAGATTTTAAAAATACCACATAATCCCCGATTGATATATATGACCAGAGCTTAGTCATTTAGAGTTGGGATGTTAATGTTAAGATTATATGATTATAAGATTTCTTTGAACTGTAGCCGAACCCTGCTTAAGTTAAGCAGATACCTGACTAGATGTGTAACTCAGTTCTCTAGTAAACGAATCAAGGGGTATAACTCGATACCCCTGAATCTTACACATGTGGGGGTGTAACTCAGTTCCCCGCACGTGATATATTAAACTATATATTTTCTGTGAGTGTTAAATGGTGTGGTTGGTGATCCCGCGTGTTTTACTAAGTGTCACCCATCTCAAAATAAGGTTGAGAATAGATGGAGATTGAAGAATGCATTAGCCGTTGCATTACTTTGCATTTCATCACATATATTATGGAGATTGTTGTGAGCATCTTGATATGTTGATTATTGCTCACTTGTACACACTAGCACGTCCTACCTATTGGGTAAATTTGCTCATCCTATCCATGTTTTAGGTGATCCGGTGAGGCCGATGAGTAGCCACCTAGAGTTGAGTTGACCGACAAATTGACCGAGTATCTGCTTTTATTTTATTGCTAGATTATTGTATTTTTATTTGTGCAACCCGGGGTGTGGGTTCTAAACTTATTATATTTTTGAGATTGTAATATGATGTTGTGTATTTAACTATATAAATCTTGGATACTGTTACTGGGATGTGATTTTAGATTTATGTTTATGGTGTTGCTTTAATATTTTATATGTGAATGAGGGACGATGTTAGTTGTTTTGATGATTATTATGATATCATGACTTGACCTTGGTACAGGTTTAATTTATTTTTATTAGTCCCTATATTTCCATGCTGTCTGTCTCGAACAATTAAATTAAGGGCGTGACAGTGGTGCTTTGCATCGTATGCTTGTAAAAATTAATAACTTAATTGTAACTTAATTATCGTATGCTTGTATTTAATTGTAACTTATTTATATTAATGTATATTCTGTTGTGTATTATTGAACTTGTACATTTGTGTACCATATACATAGAACTGTATCAAAATATTTGGAAGTCTAAGGTGAAAAAAAGGTTTAGGTGTAAAAATTTTCATGTGTAGCTTTTGAGCTATAAAATTGTGAATAAACATTTTATATTTAAGATGCTCCAATGTTGTACTCTCAATAGATAACATAGCTAATTTATTTATGTGTGTGCATAATATAAAGGGTGTTCTTTCAACTTGGGGCCTTAGTCACCACCTAACATGCTTTAATGCCTAACCAGCCATGCGTACATATTATTTTACCCCCAAAGTTGTGGAGCTCACCCTTTACACATTATAGGTGACTTTTCGAGGGTTGAGAGTAGTTACTTGTAGTTGAACTAGTTGAGTGTTGATTGGAGTTGTCATTATACGCCATCGTTTATGTTTTGTCTATTTATTTATTTAACTTGAGATATGAGTCCCAAAGACTTAAATGTTATATTTTATTATTTTCATTTGAGATTATGTTGCTTAAAGCTCACCACCAAAGATTTATTCTTAGTATTGTGTATTAGATGTTGCAGTCAGATATATTTTATTTGATTGTTATTTGGATGGCCACTTGTTTGTTTTTTATCGTATAATTTTTCTGGGAAGGAGAGATGATTACGCGTTAGAGGCATGCATTATTATATATATTATAAGTACAAATTTTAAATTTGAATGGTGATATATGATTTTATTTAATTAACTGAATCTCCCAACATCTTAGTTATGGGGTGCCAGATATAATACCTTTTTCCCATATAAAATATTTTACAATGCTTATCAAACATTGAAAGATTAAAAAAAAATTGTGATTTTCTTTAAGTAAAAATTTTTTATGAAATACTTTTTTAAAGTAAAATATTTTATATCAAAGCAAATAAAAGTGTATGGTAAAAATTCATATATTTAAAATTATTTATTTATTTTTGTCCATTTTAGAATGGAAAGTTCAATCTAAAGGGTGACCCTTTTTTTTTTTTTTTTTTTCAATTCTTTTTCTTATTAGTTGACATCTCGATGATTCATAGTTAATGTCATCATTACTTTACTTTTTGTATGGTTGTTTAATCAGCAGGTTAATCTCCCACGCCCCTAACTTAATAGTCCAGGATAGACGGCATGTGAATATGGGAACTAATAAAATTAAATGAAAACTTATACCAAAGTTAAGTTATAACTCAATAATAATAATTAGAGCATCTATATCGTCCCTTATTCCCATATTAGATAAATAAAAATAACATCATGAACAAAAATAATGTCACATCCTAGTGACATCATCGAAGACATACATAGCCAAACAAATATCATCGTAATACAATCCAAAATATTATAAATATGGGACCCGCAATCCGGATCGCACAAATAAAATACAATGATCCAATATAATCACAAATATGCTCTAAGTTAATCTATTAGTCAACTCAGTTCTTGGTGATCACTTCTTGGTGATCACTTCTTGGTCTCATTAGATCACATGAAATATAGAGGGAATGAGCAAACTTGCCCAGTAGGTAGGATAGTGCTAGTGCGCGAGTGAACATAATCAACATATCATAATAATTACAACAATGTCCATAAAAACATAATATAACAATGCATACATCCTGTAATGCAATGGCTAATGCAATTCTCTAATCTCTATTTATTTTCAACCTTATCTTGGGACGAGTGATACTTAGCAAAGCATGCGAGATTACAAACCACACCATTTAATGCTTACGACAAATGTATATCTCAATATATCACGTGCGAGGAACCGAATTACACCCCCATAAGTGTAGACTCAGGGGCATCGAGTTATACTCCTTGGCCCTTTTGCAAGAAAATTGAGTTATACCTCTAGTCAGGCATATATTTAGCTCAAGTAAGGTCCGGCTGCAGTCTGGATAAATTTCATAGTTATATAATCTTAATAATAACGTCCCAACTTCAAATGACTAAAATCTAATCATATTAATTAACTGAGGATCATCTAGTACTTTCAAAATCTTATCATCTCAAAGTTATGGATCTCGTTCATATGTATAACTCGTGCCTCGGGGTGTCAATATATAAATATAGCTTTCTCAGCCAATCAATATGCATATATCAATTGGATGATGCAACCCCAGCCCCAAACACATGATATACTTAATCATGTAAATGAACAGCATTTCAATATAAAAATACTTGCTCATTAAGCTTGATGATGATTTGGGATCTTTTTTATTTTTAAAATTCATTAATGATTATGTTTAGGCACAATATATTCATTTAGAAGTGATTTTGGAACATTTTCAAAAATTTTACTTTGCTGGTGTTCGGACACCATCAGGACACCCCCAATTAAGCAGTCCAGACACTAGAGACTGGTGCCTAGTTCCTGGGTTCATTTTCAACAAAACCTAACTCTAAATCTCTCTCAAATCGTTAATTCAAGCCTTAATCTCAACAATATCTCATATATAAACATTTAAACACTAAAATCACACATTTTTACAACATTTAATTAAGAAATTATTCGAATATATGCAAGATCTTCACATATATATACATGTATAAACATATTTACACATATATACATATATGCACAAATCTCATGATATTCATTCAAATCAAGCATATATATATGTTAAAATTTTTGTAGCAATGTCTAGAACATGAATATAGGTCTTATCTACCTCGAATCGAAAGAGAAATGAAGAAAAATAAAGAAAATTGATTTGAGCTCTAAAATTCCAAGCTCAATTTCTTCCATCTCGAGCCAAATCACGCAAAATGGATGTTATCGTGATGTTCACGGTGTCAAGTTCTCTTTCGATCTGCCGATCTTCCTTCCTAAAACTCACTCTCTCTCTTTCTTATTTCTTTTCTTTCCTTTCTCTCTATCTTTATCTCCTTTATGTATCAGCTGGAACCGTGGGGAAAAAGAAAAGAAGAAAAAAAGAAAAAATAAGAAAAGTAAAAAAAAAAAAAAAAAAAAAGAAGGCTGGGCCCTTGGTCTAGTTTATCTAACCCAATATCACCTTAAACTAAACTTAGCCCAGGAAAATAAAATAAATTAACTTAAACTCAATTTAAATATTTTATTGTCTAAATAAAACAAATAAATGGGCAATTTAAAATACTAGGTGTTACAGGAAGAGTTCAGCTTCTCTAGGGATGTCAATGGGGCGGGTATGGGAAGGGGATTACATTATCCGTCCCCGTCCCCGTTTAGCAATATCGTACCCTTCCCCGTCCCCATCCCCGTTTCGGGGATA
>JAVXUM010147124.1:0-15447 GCA_035590655.1 Pouteria glomerata
AAAGGTGGTGGGGCCCAAGGGTTTAATGCATGAAGACTTAGTTGCATGTATATGTATATGTGTGTGTATATAAGGTTAAATTGTGTGGTTGGAATAGTTTTGGCCGGCCAAGTGTATAGAGGTATAAATATATATGTATATCTTATAATGGTAAAGATATTTTTTTGGCTAAGTGTAAAAGAGGGAGAGACCATTGAGTATAGAGCAACCGACCATTTTCTTTGAGAGAGTTGAAGCTAAGAGAGTTGAGAGAATTGAAAGAATTTTGTAGAAGAAGAAGAAAGGAGGAAGAAGAGGAAAAGTAAAGGTAGAGAAAAAGAAGCTCAAGGAGAGGAGAATAAAGGATTAAAGCCTTGGGAGTTTGCTTGGGGAAGGAGAAATCACTTGAAGAGTTCTTGAACTTTGAAGCTTGAAATTGAAGTAGGGAAACTCCTTCTCGTGTACATACCTTGAACTCTTCTTCTCCCTTTTGAAGTTTGATTATTGTGATGAAAAGTTGGGAGAATCATGGTTTGGTGTAGAGAAATTGTTGGTTTTGCATATGTTAATCATTCTTCTCTCTTTATTTGTTTTGGTGGGTTGAGAAGTGGAACCCCTTTTTTTCCAATGGAAATATATTAAAACCCTCTTCTTTCCCTTCTTTGTTTCACACATAAGATAGTAGAGTGTGGTGGTGTTGGTTGAGAAATTTAGAAGAGAAATATGTGTTGGTTGGGAGATTAAAGGAAGTGCTTGAGCTTCCTTGCTAATTGGCATGTTAGTGTGACCATGAAGGTGGAGTAAGGGGGAGAATAAAAAGAAGTTTGGTTCACCATGAAATTAGGTTGTTGAGGGTTGATTGGGATGAGTAAAACCCTAGTAAGGAGGTGGTTGAAAACCTTAAGCACAAACTAGAAAACCTAGGGTTTATGATGGAATTTGGTCTACCGTCCGGATGGGAAGTCCTAGGGTCCGGACGGGCTGAGGAATTCGGGGATCAACCCCTACTGCCATCCGGACGGGAGCAAGGGGCGTCCGGACTGCAAGTGCAACTTTTGGGACTCCAACCTACTGCCGTCCGGACGGGCTAGAGGGGGTGTCCGGACGGTAGGTTGGGCTTTTCTTGTGCTCTTGCTTACCTCCTAGTGTATTATTAGAGTTGGTCTTGTTACCTAAGAACCACTTTGAGATCATCTTAATTGCATTCCAATGATTGAGTATGGATGTTAATGTTGCATGAAAACATTTACGAGATGATTTAGATTATTGATGCGAAACCTCACGTGAAATGTGTTGTATATGTACATGAACTCACATATTTTTTTCAACCTAATGGAAGATAAGAAAACGAAATGATTAGTTGTATGTCGGGGATTGTGGGGACGGAAAATAAGAATGGGGACTGATACCCTCGGGTCGAAAATCTCAGAACCTGCGCAGGATTGGCGTTTCATACCAGTAGGTTAGTAGCCTACGAAATGAGGGCAGTGTATTGGCTTAGGCATACACATGGGCATAGCGTCATCCTGGGTTGCCACCCTCAAGCACGCTGTGGGCCGCGGCGTCACCCGGAATAAGGACGTCGGAACGGACCCAATCCCCGATGATGTGTGATTACCTAATGTGTGATAGAACATAACCTGAACAATATAATGAATAACGAAGAGAAATTGAGAATGCACACCTTGATATGAGGATTGGCTTATGAAATTTGTTTATGGTTCGAATCCTGAGTTATGTACCTTTATGCTATAAATGTTGAATCATATTGTGGCATTGTATTATGATTACCATATGCATTTTGTTATATTATGGGGAGTGTATCGTGGGCACACGCCGTCCGTGCTCACGTCCCTACAGATTTCCCTGCAGGACCCACACAGGACGAGTAGACTGGACCCCGAGGAGGTGCATGCACATATTTTGCTAAAGTGAAGCTAGTTAACCATTG
Organism: Pouteria glomerata; assembly: GCA_035590655.1. Taxonomy (NCBI): domain Eukaryota; kingdom Viridiplantae; phylum Streptophyta; class Magnoliopsida; order Ericales; family Sapotaceae; genus Pouteria; species Pouteria glomerata. The sequence goes on from JAVXUM010147124.1 coordinate 1,931, forward strand.
TAAATATATTTTTGAGGGAAACACTGGCATGTATATAATTTCCTTTTCACTTTTGATTTGTAATGGCCATAAGGCCTGGACTTGTGTAAAATGGTAGAGATTCAAATATAGTGAATGGTTATATATATTTCCAGTAGTTCATGTGAAAGGGACGTATGATCTTAAATATGAATGCGTGGATGAGATATAAATTACACAAGGACGTATTAGGTACCCCCTTTTGATCAGTTTTTAGGCTGTTATATAGCCAGATTTTTATTGTGGGTCCACTATGTAACCGGTGCGTTAGCTCTGATATGATGACCGTGTTTCATGTTATGCATGTTTTACACTCACCCCTTGGGTCCCTGGATCCGGGACGTGACAATCCGGTAATAGTTATGTTATATTTGGACTATTAAAATTTTTAAAGAGGTTAAAGTTAATTTTATTTGAAATGAGGATAACTAGACCAACGATAAAAGTTAATATTTAATTTTAATAAAACATCATAATAAAATAAATCATCATAATCATTGTTACTTTAGTAATAATTAATTTTAATAAAAAATATATATTTTTAAATAAAAATATTAGTTTTAAAAATAATTTTCTCATAGATTACTATTTCAAGAGTAATTAATTTTAATATCAACTATTATTTGTCAAAAATTATTTTTATTTTGATAAAATAATTTAATAAAATAAATGGTTTTAGTTTGTTTAAATAAATTATTAATTTTAATAAATAGTAATATTCATTATTTAATTTTGACTATTTATGTGCTATTTTGGACTAATAAAATATCTGAACTGAGATTAGATTAATTTGTTTTACTTTTTTAGATTAAGCTTACTCCAAATTAGTATTAGGTTAGACAATTGGGCTTAAGGCCCCACATTTTTTTTCTTTCTTTTTCTTGGCTCACGGGTCCTAATACACAGAGAGGAAGAGAGAGAGAAATAAAAAGAAATAGAGAGAGAAGAGAGAGAGAGGGAGTTTTGAGAAGGAAAATTGGCAGATTAAGGTAGTTCTCGACGCCATGAATGCTGTGGTGGTGTCCGTTTTGCGTGGTTTAGCCTGATGTTGAAGAAATTGACCTTAGAAGGTTGGAAACGCAATCAATTTTCTTTGTTTTTCTTCATTTCTCTTCGGATTCGAAGTACGTGAAACTTATATTTGTGTTTTAGACATTGTTAGGATGATTTTGACAAATGTATAAACTTAATTTGGTTGCATATCATGAGATTTGTGTATATAATAAATGTATGTATATATATTTGCATACAGATGTGAAGATCTTGCATATATTTAAGTTATTTCTTGATTTTAAGTTGTAGAAACATGTGATTTAAGTGTATAAGTGTTTCTATATGAATTGTTGTTGAGATTGAGGCTTGATTGGATGATTTGGGGAAGGATTTGGACTTGGTTTCTTTGAAATGAACACTGGAACTGGGCACTGGTCACTAGTGTCCAAATTAGCTGATTAAGGTGTCCGAACCAGGGGTGTCTAGACTGGCTGCATGGGGTGTTTGAGCACTTGTGTGGCAGAATTTCTGAAATTGCTCCAAATTAATTTCTAAATACATATTTTTTGCCCAAACTCATTTATTATGCATTTTTAAAGATTAAACGAACCCCAAATCTTCCTTAAGTCTAATAAGAATACATGTTTACATTGAGATGATAATTATTTGCATGATTAAGCATATCATATGTATTGGGCTAGGGTGGCATTATCTGATTTTATGTTGTGATTGTCGATTGGTCAAGAGTGCTATGTTGATATTATTGATGTGTCAAGGGATGAAATATATATATGGACAGGATTCAGGATTTTGAGAAATGAGAAAACAAGATTTTAAAAATACTGAATGATCCTTAATCGATATATATATGACTGGGGCTTAGTCAATGAGACTTGAGACGTTAATATTGAGATGATAGGTTATGAGATTTTTCTGGACTATAATCAGACCGTGCTTAAGTTAAGTAGATGCCTGACTAGGAGTGTAACTTAGTTCCCTAGCAGATAGGCTAGAAGTGTAACTTGGTTCCCCACATGTGATATATATTTATAGTGAGCATTAAACAACGTGGTTGGTGACCCCACGTGCTTTGCTACGCTTCACCTATCCCAAGATAATGTTAGGGGTAGATTGAGATTAGAGAATGTATTGACAATTAAATTAAATGATTTGTGTATTGTTATATTATATTTTTGTAGAGATTATTGCGATTATCATGATATATGGATTATTGCTCACTCATGCACACTAGCATGTTTTACCTACTGGCAAATTTACTTATCCCATTCATATTGTAAGTGATTCGATGAGGCCAGGGAGTAGCCACCCAAAGCTGAGTTGACTAATAGATTAACCTAGTATCTGATTTATTTTATTATTAAATTATTGTATTTCCAATTGTGTGACTTGGATTTGGATCCCAAACTAGTTATATTTGATATTGTAATATGATGATGTGTATTTGCTATATAAGTCTTGGATGGTATTACCAGGGGTGACATTAGATTTATATTTATGATGTCATTTTTGTTTATTTTTTATGGGAATAAGGGACAATGTTAGATGCTCTGTTTGTTATTATTATATCAAGACTAGACCTTGAAACAAGTTTTATTTATTTTTATTAGTTCTCATATTCTCATGCCCTTCATCCTAAACAATTAAGTTAAGAGCGTGATAGAATAGTACTATAGCTCTAGGTTGTATTTTCTTTTGAGTCTTGGGTAGTAAGGCCTGGTCATTTCCGTTGAGATAAATTGTTTATCACATTATTTAATAGTTTTGGATTTGATGGTAGTTGTATTTTGCAGAATGGACAGACGTGAACAAGGGGAAAATCAAAGAGATCAAATTGGTGGTCAAAATTCTAATGTCCAAGGTGGAGGGTAAGGAAATTTTCATGATGTACCGTTGGCTGATGGTAGTTTTCTACAACCGACTTATGAACAAATGATACAATTTATGATGGCTCAGTAGGCCCAAATGCAAGGGTTAGGTGGACTAACTATAGTACATACTTTAACTAAAGTGGTAACACCTACACTAGGAGATACACCTATTATGAGAATAATCAGTTAGTTTAAGAAACATGATCTACCTAGGTTCAATGGGCAGAAGATGTGGTGAAAGAAATTTCTAAAATGATAGAGACTCTAAGAGGTGAAGGTAATGAAGTCAGAATTAAAGTGGCAGCATGTTAATTTTAAGAAGATGTTGTATATTAGCGGAGATCATATAGGGAGATAATTAATATCCGTGCTTTGACTTAAATGAATTTAAGGAAGCATTTCTTAAAAATTTTTTCCCTTTAATGATGAAGAAAATGAAAGTTCAAGAATTTCTAGCATTGTAGTATAAGAATATGTTAGTTTAAGAGTATGAAAGGAAGTTTATAGAACTAGCAAAGTTTATACCACAATATGTGCCTGATATGGTAGCCAAGGTGAATACGTTTGAATGGGGACTGAGTTCATATATCAGAAGGCGGATTATTGGATTGAGACGTTAGACTTATTCTGGTTTAGTGTCAATAGCTTTTATAGTGGAGAAGGATGCCATTGATTTTAGGTCCACGACTCGCGGAAGCTAAGGATAGGATTTAGTACAAGACTATGATTTTGATTCTAGACAAAGAAAGATAAAGAAAAAATTAGTAGCTCTCAGAGGAGATTTCAGTAGCAATAATAGTTTCCTTACGAGAAGATGAGTAGTTTTGGTTCAGGTTCAAGTTTAGGGTCATCAGGTGGCTAGCGACGATAGTAATTTCAGTCTCCACAAAGGAAATAATATCAGGATCAATTCGAGCAGAGATTGTGCTACAAATGTCATTAGTCTAGACATATGCAGTTTAACCACCCATTTGGGAAGATGTCTCAGGAAAGTGTTAAGCTAAACAATCAACAGATGGGTTCTTATTAGACACAGTAATTTTGAGTGAGGCTTACACTACCTATACAACCGTAACCTATGCCAAAGATTCAGCAATTTCAATAATTGTGTGGTGGTAAGCAGTGGCCAGCGAGGAAAAGGTAGAAGTAATGGCACCTTCAAAAGTCAGAGAATTCAAGAGCGTGTCTATACACTTGAATTGCAAGACGAGACCCCAGATGTTTTAGTGATACATGGTATATTTCTTTTGTGTAACACTTGAGTGCATGTTTTGTTTGACACTAGTGCATCACATTCATTCATCTCGCATGTATGTATTAAAACTTTGGATTTAACACTAAAGAGGTTTGAAAAAGCTATGTGTGTGGATTTTCTGATGGGTAGTATTTGTTTAGTGAATTGAATTTATAAGAATTGTATCTTATAGTTAGATAATGTGCAATTATGAATTGACTTGAGAGTTTTAAAAATGAAAGAATTTGATGTGATTCTGAGAAACGATTGACTATCTACTTATCAAATGACTATAATTTATTAACGTAATTTAGTGATAGCTATTTTATCTGATAGCACAACGGTAAGAATTTGAGGTGAGGCAAGAGTAATATTGCATTCTCTATTACTTGACACTAGGTGCACTAAGAAACTTTTCGGTTTGCTATCTAGTTTGAGACTAAATAAGAAGGATTCTAAACACTTTCTTCCTAAGGTTGTTCATGAGTATGAATATGTATTTTCTAAGAAATTCTAGGAGTTACCACCGCAAAGAGAGATTGACTTTTGCTTGGATCTTGTGCCAAAGGTTTCTCTTATTTCTATAGCGTTGTACTGTATAACACCAGTAGAGTTGAAAAAGTTAAAAATTCAGTTAAATAATTTATATGCTCGAGGGTTTATTTGACCTAGTACATCTCCGTGGGGAGCATCGACAGTTTTTCAAAAAAGAAAGATAAAACCTTGAGATTGTGTGTGGATTACCAATTGTTAAATTCAGTGACCATTAAGAATAAGTATCCGTCGCCAAGGATAGACGATTTATTTGATCAGTTCAAGATTCATCATGTATTTCTAAGACTTTTGATCAGGGTATTATCAGTTACGAATTTGAGCAAGAGGATATTTTCAAGACTGCATTTTATACCTAATATGGTCACTTTGAGATGATGGTTAGGTCATTCAGACTGACGAATACTCCTGTAGTATTTATGGATTTGATGAATAGGATTTTCTGACCCTCCTTGGATTGGTTTGTGGTGGTTTTTATTGATGATATTTTGATTTATTCTCATGATGAATATAAGTATGAAAAAAATTTGAGAAAAGTTTTATAGACACTTCGGGACTGAGGTCTACTTTTGAAATTTGAAGTTCCTTGGGATTGATTGGTTATTATCATTGTTTCATTCAAGATTTCTCTCGATTGACGAGCCCATTGACTCAGTTGATTTAGAAAGGAGTTAAATTCGAATGGGATGAAGCCTGTGATGATGCTTTTAATGAGTTGAAGAGGAGGTTGACTAAGGCCCTTATGTTGATTATCCTTGAACATAGAACTGGATATTCAGTACATTATGATGTTTCACATGAAAGCTTAGGATGTGTTTTAATGTAGAATGATCAAGTGGTAACGTATAGATCAAGGCAATTGAAGTCATATGAGAAGAATTACCCTACACATAATTTAGAGTTAGCTATGATAGTTTTTGCTTTGAAGTCTTGGCAGCATTATTTGTATGGTGAAAGATTTAATATATATTCAGATCACAAGATTTTAAAGTATTTGTTTATTCAATGTGATTTGAATATGAGGCAGAGAAGGTGGATAGAATACTTAGAGGATTATGATTTTGATCTCCAATATCTTCTAAGAAAGGCCAAGTAGTGGCTGATGCATTAAGTAGGAAGTTACAAAATTTGGTGGCTGTGATAGTCATTCTAAATGAAGTCTTTAGGAAGGCATTGGTGACTTTGAATTTTGGTAGGATGACAATGATGAGGATGGCACAATATATTCTGGTATGAACTGTTTGTAAGGAGTACTCATGTTGTTGACACTAGTTATTGAGGCTCAACAGAATGATCAATATTATCAGAACATGAAGTATTATTTATCTTTAGGATAGAAAGCTGAAGGTTGGAATTTATCCACAGAAGGATATTTGAAATTTAAAGACAAGATTTTTGTGTCTGATGTAGAAAGAGTTCGGGAAGAATACTTCGAGAGTTTCATCATTTGAGGTTTGCAGTACATCTTAGAGGAACTAAAATGTATAAAGATTTGAGATGTCAGCACTGGTAGAGTGGTATGAAGTGTAATGTGATACAATTTGTGTTTTGTTGCTTAACTTATCAATAGATGAAGACTAAGCATCAAAGGCTAGCTAGTTTGTGTAACCATTACAAGTGGCATAGTGGAAATGGGACCATCCGACTATAGATTTTGTGATAGTTTGATTAAGGCTCTTAAGATGCATAATGCTATTTGGGTGATTATGGACCTATTGATTAGGTCAGCTCATTTCTATCTGTGTGGAACAATAATTCTATGGAGAAGCAGTGTCAACTCTACATTTAGGAGATTATTCAGTTACATGGCACACCCTTGACAATTATGTCAGACTGAGACCCACTGTTCACAGTACAGTTTTGACAGAGTTTATAGGAGATACTGGGAACTCAATGGTGTTTTAGTACAGTATTTCATCCACAGACAGATGAGTAGTCAAGCATATGATTCAGAGTTTGGAGGATATGCTGAGATCTTGTGTGTTGACCTTGGGAGAAAATTGGGAGAGCCATTTGCCATTGATTGAATTTGTGTATAATAACAGTTATCGAGCAAGTATTGATATGATTCCGTATAAAACTTTGTATGGACGACCTTATAAATCCACATTATATTAGGCTAAAGCTGAGAAACCTATGACGATTTGTCCTGATCTGGTGAGATAAGCATCAGAAAAGATTTAAGTGATCTGATAGAGACTTTTGATGATTTAGAGTCAATAGAAAAGTTATGCTAATAAGGGGATATGGCCGTTGGAGTTTAGGTTAGTGATTTTGGATTCAACATGTTTACATCAAAGATTTGAAAAACGGGTTTGAAGATTCAAAATCCTTTTCCAGTGATTCAGTGAATATGGAGAAAGGACTTTGATTTCAAATGTCTTTTTGTAAATCAAATTAAAACCCAAAGGAAGGTGTATATATGCTGACGTATACACACTGCGTATAAACACTTGGGGTTTTAAGTTAACTTAACTTCCTCACCTTACTTTGAAACATCAAATCAAGGCTTTAAGTGTCTAACCTAACATACTTGTAATAGACATCATAAATCAAAACTGAAAATAACTTAAAATTATTAAGCGAGAAAACTAGAAAGAACGAAAACCAAATAGTAAAAAAAGTCCTAGATTTTAACTAAACATGCAAAGAACATTCAAATATTCAAAACAAATCAAGATTGAAACATAAACCATAAAAAGGGAAAAAAAAAAACTTTATATTAAATTGAAAATAAAATGGTACCGTACTTTGAAGATCCAAAACGAAAACAATCAAAGCTGACTACAAAGTAACGAACATCAAAGAATCCTCTAAACTTAATTCAAAATAAAAATGGATAAAAATAAAAAAGAAAATAAAGAAAAATCCTAAAACTACAGAGAAAACGGCTGGAAAAGAATCCCCCAAGAAACTCTAAGGGTTTGGCTTTTATAAAAACCTTAAAAATTAATGAAATTCAAAGTGTTTTGATGGCCATAGAGTCGAGACCTTAGCCTTGGGCGTCCGGACGGTGAGTATTTTTTCAGCATTTTTTTGGAGAAACTTGGTCTCGGGTATCTGAACCCTAGTCTTGGGCGTCCGAACCCCGCTGTGTTGGATAGGAGTTCTACTGCACAGCTTTCTGTCCTGAACTTTCAACACAATTTTGATCTTGAAGACGAGGGATTCAGGCTTTGGTTAAAACATGAAAGTCTACTTTCCAACCCAGAAAGAATCGTGTCAATCGAAGTTCGAAGCGGAAAGTTATGTCTGAAACATTACAGGGTGTTTTGCAAAATTCAACTATTTTGAGCTGAAGACCATTTTCTCCTTTCCAAATCATGGTTATTTATTACTTTTTCCTGCATTATAGTAAATAAATCCAATAAGTAATAAAAATAGCAAAACTAATAGAATTTATTAGAAAAATGCGTAATTCTAAACTAAAACGTGAAGTTTGTAATTACACTTTTCAAGTGTAATCAATATGTTCCATGTATATATACTCTAGAAGTATATATCAAACCCTTCTCATGTGATTAATTGGGAAGAATTTGATATTGAGGAGAACGTGACTTTCAAAAATTTGCTAGTTTGGATTGAGGACAAGTGTGAATAGGTTTTGTGCGATAAGACCATTCCTTTAGTTGTGGTGACATTGTGGAGTTGAGGAATTCACTTGGGAGCGTGAGTTGGTAGTGCAATTAAAGTACCCATCCTTGTTTTATGATTAAATTATGTTGTGTAAATTTCAAGGATGAAATGTTTTTAAGGGAGGAAAAATGTAATTTTGGCTATTAATGTGTTATTTTAGGCCAATAAAATGTTAAAACTGTGATTGGATTGATTTATTTTATTTTTTTCAGGTTGCATTGTAATCGAATTGATATTGGGTTAGATAACTAGTCTTTTTTTTCTTTTTATTTTTCTTTAGCTCCGTGGGTTCTAGCACACAGAGAGGAAAAGAGAGAAAGAGAAGAAAAAAGAGAGAGAGGAAAGAAAATGAAAAAAGAAGGAGTTTTGGGAAGGAAAGTCGATAGATTGGGGTAATTCTCAATGCCATGAACATTGTGGTGGTATCCGTTTTAGGTGATTTGGCCCGAGGTAAAAGAAATCAGCCTTAGAAGGTTGGGAACCTAACCAGTTTTCTTCATTTTTCTTTTTTCCTTTTTAGATTCGTGGTAGGTGGAGCATATATTCGTGTTTTAGATGTTGTTAAGATGATTTTGACATATATATACTTCATTTGGTTGCATATTATGAGATTTGTGTATATATATGTATATATACGTAAAGATCTTGCATATATTTAAATTATTTCTTAATTTAAAGTTATTGAAATATGTGATTTAATTGTTTAAGTGTTTCTATATGAATTGTTGTTGAGATTAAGACTTGACTAGATGATTTGGGGAAGGATTTGGACTTAGGTTTTGTTGAAAATTAACACTGAAACTGGGCAATGGTCATTGGTGTTCGGATCGGCTCACCGGGGTGTCCAAACCAAGTGTGTTTGGACTAGCTATATGGGGTGTCTAGACACTAGTGTGGCAGAATTGCTGAAATTGTTTTAAGTTGATTTCTAAATATATATTTTGTGCCCAAACTCATTTATTATGGATTTTTAAAGATTAAATAAACCTCAAAGCATCCTCAAACTTAATGAGAATACATGTTTACATTGAGATGATAATTGTTTACATGATTGAGCATATCATTTACATTAGGCTGGGGTGGCATTATCTGGTTTTATGTTGTGATTATTGATTGGCCGAGAGTGTCATGTTGACATTATTGATGTGCCAAAGCACAAGTTATATATATGAACGGGATTCATGATTTTGAAAAATGAGAAAATGAAATTTTGAAAATATCGAATGATCCTCAGTTGATATATATGACTAGAGCTTAGTCATTAAAAGTTAGAACATTAATATTGAGATGATACGATTATAAGATTTCTTTGGACTGCAGTCGGACCAACTTAAGCTAAGTAAATGCCTAATTAAGAGCGTAATTTGGTTTCCTAACAGAAGGGCCTTACACCTGTGGGGGTGTAACTCAGTCCTCTACATGTGATATATATTAAGACATATATTTACTGTGAGCGTTAAATGGTGTGATTGGTAACTCCACGTGCTTTGCTAAGCGTTACCCGTTTCAAGATAAGGTTGGAGGTAGATAGAGATTAGAGAATGTATTGACCATTGCATTGCATGGCATGTGCATTGTTATATTATATTTTTGTGAAGATTGTTGTGATTATAATGATATGTGAAATATTACTCACTCGTGCACATTAGCACGTCGATTATAATGATATGTGGATTATTACTCCCTCGTGCACATTAGCACGTCCTACTGATTGGGCAAGTTTGCTCATTCCATCCATATTACATGTGATTCAATAAGACCAGGGAATAGCCACTTAGAGCTGAGTTGACTGATGGATTGATCTAGTATATGATTTATTCTATTATTGAATTATTGTATTTCTAATTGTGTAGCTCGGGTTTAGGTCCCAAACTTATGACATTTGAGATTATAATATAATGATGTGTATTTGGCTATATAAGCCTTGGATGGTATTACCGAGAGTGAGGTTGGATTTATGTCTATGATGTCATTTTTTTTTTTTTTTGTAGAAATGAGAGAAAATGTTAAATACTCTAATTGTTATTATTATATTATAACTTGATCTTGGAATAGATTTTATTTATTTTTATTAGTTTCCTTATCCAATACCGTCCATCTTAGACAATTAAGTTAGGAATGTGACATAAATTATATTAATAAAATACATAACCTAGTAAATTATTATTTACAGAAATAACTTTTACTTAATAAAATATTTTAACAAAATAAATTAAAAATTAATTTTAATTTGAGAAAATAAATATTTTAGTCATAAATTAATAGTTCAATAGCATTAATTTAATAAAATAAAATAAAATAATGAATTATTATTTATTAAATATTATTTTGATAAAATAATTTAATAATTAATTAATTTTGTTTTTATTAAATAAATTGTTATTTTATAATATTTATTATAATTATTTATAAGAGAAAGTTGCCTAAGATTTTACAAGGGTGTAAAAAAATATTTTACAGGAGTAATGAAAAAAAGGTAAAACTTTTTTATTACCCTCTATTACCCATCTTTCTATTAAAATATAAATTCACCCTATTTGGAGGTAATTATTAACCCAGAATAATTGTTATCTCAGTCATCCAAACTCATGCAATGAAAGGTAAAAATTACCCTGGTAAAATTTACCCTCCGTTACCCCTAAAACAAATATTCCTTTAATTTATGACTTATTTAAAATTTGGGTTTTAAGTCAAATTTAGAAAAATCCATCTAAAAATATTGTAACAAAATAGCAACATTTTAATTTAGTAAAATGACATCGTTCCATTTATTCAAGTTACACATTTTGATTTATAATAATTTAGATCAAAACAACATGGTTAGTTGAGTCAAATTTGAGTTAATGTAAATGTTTTGAGTTTGATCTTTATACTAGTGAGGAGTTTGGTTCTCTCAAAAAATACTAAAAACTTTTAGGCCTCATTTGATTTGTTTTTCTAAATTTTGTTTTCTATTTTTATTTTCTATTTTTTATTTTCTATTTTGAACTTCTTTTTTATTTTACGATTTTAAAAACAAAAAAAATAGCTTAAAATGTATTTGGACACTTGTGTTTTCAAAATTTATTTTAAAAAACAGAAAATACGTTTACACATGAAATGAAAAATAGAAAAAAAGTTGTTTTGAGCATTTTTAATCCGAAATAAAGAAAACCACCAAACAAGAAAAATAAAGCATTTTTTGTTTTCTTGTTTTGGGATTTTTAAAACATAAAACGCATAAAATAGAAAATAGAAAATAAAAAACGAAAAAGTAAACCAAATGCCACCTTAAATTTTTCCAATTTTTCAATTTTCTCCAATAAAATTTTGACATATATTATTTTTACACAAACTTTTTTTATAAAAGTTGGTGATCCAAACACTCCCTAATAATTCATTCTAAGCTTAAGAAAGTCAATATTTGGTTCACCTCGGTTATTCCAATCCTAATTTAACGTCCAACTTTCCTTTCCAATTCTTCCTATGATGGAAATATTAAATTCTCTTATTTCTAATGGCAAAAACGATAATTAGGAAAGGATAGTAGTTTAAAACTCTATTTATGTGTGTGTGAGACTAATTTGGGTTTGGGGTTTACGATATTCAATTTAATTCTTCTTCTTCTTCTTTTAAAGGTGATTCTAATTCTTCTTAAGACTACTGAATTGATTCAATGTTATATTTTAAGAGTTTAATAATTAATTTGATACTTAAAATTATAAAAAATAAATAAATAAGTCACTATTAAAACAGTTTATATAATGGTGTCGTGTGAATCACTTAAAATTTTTACAACAAAAATTTACTTCCACCACTATTGATTCTCGCACCATTAATCACTTGTTTATGTGACGGTGGGTCCTATCTAATTATTATTAAGATTTTACACGTAGATAGATACGTGATAATTAGTTGGGTCTAATTTATGTCAGGTGTGTTTTAACTTGTCCAATATTATATCTTGTGATGAGTTCACTAATTGATAATTAGGTGGGACTTACGGCTAGATAGACGAGCAATGAATGACGCTGAAATTAATAACAGTGAGTAAACTTTTTGTTTCTACAAACCTCTACAAAATTTAAAAATTCTACTTAAAACACTAATTACAAGATAATATTTTTTATAAATTTAAAATAATTTATATAACTCTAAATACACCAAATATGTGAGAAACTATTTGTCAAATATTTAAGTGACCATCTCTATGTTAGCCAATTACTATCTCTATCTCTAATATCGAATTTTAATCCAACAATGTCAGAACACTAATTATAATTCTTTACTTTAACTGAAAAATACACCAATATTTTCGGATGATCAAAGATTCATCTGGCACAACAAAAAAATTTTGAAAAATAATAAAAATCTTTGAAAATTTTTAAAATTCTCTAATATATTTTATACTTTTCATACTTCATAAAATTTTTATAAATTTATATATATTCACATATTCTAAAAAATTTTTACAAAACCTAATAAATTTGTTACAAATTCTAATAATACTCTATAAACCTCGAAAATTTTTTTACAAATCTTAAAACTTTTTAACTACTTTTAATAAATTTTGATATAAAATTATTTCGACAGACTCTAAAAAATTATTCGAACAATTTTTTTCTTCAAAAAATTGATACAAGAGTCAAAAAAATTTATTATTTATATTTAAAAAATATAATTTAGTGACTGTGTAGTGCAAAATTTTTTTTTAAATCATATTTTTTTATTATCTTTAGTTATTTTTGGATGCACCAAAACGAACTTTAAATTAAAGTTGAACACGAAAATCAAGGATGTTACTTGCCTGACATCAACTAAAATAAACCTTTCAAAAAAAAAAAAACATTAACCCTTATGTAAGTCTGCGCTTATTTGTATTAAGGGGGCCCCAACCGCAATCGTTGGTTGTGTGCTCCTCGTATGCAAAGATCTCTGCGCTACAGGGTCGGGTAAAGCACCTCGATTTTGCCGGTGCCTTACATCTTTCGGCTGATCGAACCACTTCCAATCTTCTGATAGCCCACGGAATAAAAAATGAAAGGAAAATGCTACACTTAGGCCCCATTTGGTAACGTTTTAGTTTTCTATTTTTCTGTTTTCGTTTTCAAAATTTTGAAAACTTACAGCAAAAACATATTTGTTAAAATCTGTTTTCGTTTTTTCGCTTCCAAAAAAATGAAAACGACAACAGAAAAATGAAAGCAGGAAAAAGG
>JAVXUM010147161.1:0-27074 GCA_035590655.1 Pouteria glomerata
CCCGCGCAGTCGGTGCAGACGTGGCCGTCGCGAAACAGCGTCGAGACGGGGCACACCGCGCGATATTCGTGCAGCGTCTGCACCACCGGGATCCCACGCCGGCGCAATTCGGGCAGGATCGCGGGGGTCAGCCGCTTAAAATAGCTGTGCAGGTGGACGAGGTCGACCGGGTGCGCGTCGAGCAGCCGCGACAGCGCGGCGCGCGCATCCCGCGAGTAGAGCGTGCGCAGCAGTGCGCGCGGTGTGTTCGAGGCAGGCGGGGCGCTTGCCCCATTCCCGTTCGCCTCGGTGCGCGGGGCGGGGGGGAAATAATGCTCGAACGGTGTATCGGCGTTCTGCGCGTCCGCCGCGGCGAACGGGATCACTTCGTGGCCGTGCGCGCGCAGCGTGCGCTCGAGCGTGAACATCGCCACGTCCATGCCGCCCACCACGAAGTAATTCTGGCTGACATTCAGGATACGCATGTGCCCGCCGTGGTCGTGTGAAATGCGGGTCGCCATGCGCTCGGCAACGATCAAGCGGCTCTCCCGTGCGACGATATGCCCGAAAAACGTCCGCCGAACATCCTGATAAGCGCATCCACGCATGACATCGTGTTGCCGTGGGACAGATGCGCGCGAACCCGCGATTGTCGGCAGGCAGTGAGCGTGGCGGCACGAACCGCAGCGTCGGGCGGTGGTGAAGCCCGCCATGCTGCGATAGAGCGCGTCGCACCGCAGCAAGCAACGAGGATCGACGTGGCAATTCTCCTGGACGGACGCCCGATCCGCGTGCCCGTGAGTGGGGTGGCCCGTTACTGCCTGTCGCTCGCCAACGCGTTCGTGCGGTTGCGCGAACAAGGCGCGCTCGCCGACCTCCCGCTGCCCGACGTGCTGGTGCAGAGCGCGCGCGGCACCAACGTGACGCTCGGCGCGCTCGACCCGCGGCTGAACAGAGTCGAGCTGACCGCGTTCGGAGCATCGCGCAAGACGCAGAACCTCGTCACCGAATTCCTGCCGGCGCTCGCCGCGAGTACCGCGCTGAAACGCTACGAGCTGGTGCACGAAACCTATTTCGCCAACCTCGCCCACACGCCGCGGCAGCGCAAGGTGGCGACGATCCACGACGTGATCCCGCTCGACCACCCGCATTTCTTCAGCCGCAACAACCGCCTGCTCGCGCGGCGCAACCTGTTCCGGCAGGTGCGGCTGTCCGACGCGGTGATCGCGGTATCGGAGTATACCAAGCAGCGGATCGTGGCATTGACCGGCTGCGCGCCCGATCACGTATCGGTGATCGGTTGCGGCGTCGACGCGGCCGATGCCCGGCAGGCGGAGGCGGCGCGCTGGCCGATCGAGGGCCGGTTGTCGGCCGACGAGGATTACTGCCTGTACGTCGGCAATCTGGAGCCGCGAAAGAACCTCGACGGGCTGGTCGACGCCTTTGCCGCGCTCGCGCCGCGTCACCGCGCGGTCAAGCTGGCGGTCGCGGGCAAGTTCAATTACCAGGCCGAACCCACCGTGATGCGCGCACGCGCGGTGCTGGGAGACCGCTTCGTCTATCTCGGCCCGGTCAGCGAGGCCGATAAATGGGCCGCCCTGTCGCGCGCGCGCGCGCTGATCCTGCCCTCGCTCTACGAAGGATACGGTATTCCGATCATCGAAGCCTATGTCGCCGACACGCTGGCGCTGTTCTCGCGCACGACCTCGATGACCGAGCTGGCGATGGACGAGCGGCAGATGTTCGATCCCACTTCGATCCCGGCGATGGCGGCGGTGATCGACCACGCGCTCGACGATCCCGCCTGGACCCGCACGGTGCGCGATCGCGCACGCGCCTGGGTCGCCGGACAGTCGTGGGACCGCGTCGCCAACGACGTCGCCGACGTCTACCGCCAGGTGCTGGCACGATGATCGCGCGCGTGATCCGTGCGCTGACCGGGCGCTCCTACGACATCAAGGCGGGCGACATCGGCTACCTGCTCGCCAAGGGCGGCTGGCCGGTGCTGCGCGGAGCGATCTGGTCGCTCGCGCGGTTGCGCCGCCCCAACGGCTTGCTGCTCGGCCCTCACATCAGCTTCGTGATGGCCGGGCGGCTGAAGGCGGGACGTGGGGCGGCGATCGGCGGTTATTCCTACGTCGACTGCTCGGCCGAGCACGGCGTGGTGCTCAGCGCCCGCGTCACCATCCGCGAACGCGCGTGGATCCAGGGGCGCAGCGGGTTGAATCAGCCCGCCGATGGTTTGTGGATCGGGGAAGGCACCTACATCGGTCCCAATGCGGTGCTCGGCATCGGCGGTGCGATCCGCATTGGCGCAGGCGTGCAGATCGGAGCCGGCTTCACCATGTCGGCGGAAAGCCACGTCGCCGACGCCGACGGCAGCTACGTGACGGGCCATGTCGAGCGGCGCGGGATTACCATCGGCGACCGCTGCTGGTTCGGCAACAACGTCTCGGTGCTCGACGGGGTGACGATCGGGGAAGGCTGCGTAGTCGGTGCGGGCTCGGTGGTGACGCGCTCGCTGCCCGCCTATAGCGTCGCGTTCGGCGCACCGGCCACCGTGCGGCGCAGCGTGGCACCCGACGGCTGAGCGACCCGCGCAGGGCGCAACCGGAGACGCGTCCCGGATCAGGTCGCCGCAGCACCTGGCCAACGCGTCCTCATGTCGACACGTCGGCAATCCGACAAGATGTCTGGCGTGGCTATCGGGGTGCGCGCGCGTAGCGGTACAGCAGCGGGCCGAGCACTGCCGCGTTCAGCACAGCCAGCCGCTGCTGCCCGGCCAGGCTGGGATGCACCGCATCGGCGAAATAGGGCGAGGTCATAGGGTCGACCGCGTCGCCTAGCGCCGCGTCGGCGGCCAAGTCGTTGATCGCGTCGGCACCCGCGTCGTTGCGGCGCACCATCGCATTGTACGCCAACCGCTGCTGCTCCATCTGCGCGGTCCACCCACGATCGGCGCGCGGCAACAGCGTGTCTACCACGACGTAGAAGCCTGCTGCGCGCGCGGCCGTCACGAACGGGATCAGGATCGCGGCATAGGTCAGGTTCGCGCCCGTTCCGTAATAAAGGTCGTTGGTGCCCTGCTGGATCAGCAGCACCGACGGGCCCTCCGTGCTGCGAAAGGTGAACAGTTCGGCTTGGCGATTGCCGAAGCCTGCTTCCATCGCCTTGCCCGGCGCGCTGACGTTGCGGATCGCCACTTCGGGCGGGAACCCCAGATGGTTGATCGCCGCCCAGTCGCCCGCACCCAGCCCCGAACCGATGCTGTCGCCCGCCTGCACCACCACGCCCGACATCGCGCTGTTGGTCGGCTCGGGGGAAGGCGTGGGCGATGGTGCGGGTGCGGCACTCGGGGCAGGGGAGGGCACAGGCTGCGGCGGCGCGACGCCTACGGCGATCGGGGCCGTGATCGCGCTCGGTGCCGATCCGGACTCACCGCCGCATCCCGCGAGCATCATCCCGCCCCAGACGACGAACCGCCATCCCTTTGGCCGCTGCCGTGCCATCGACATCGTCATCTCCATGTTCCCCGCATCACCATGCCCGCTGCTACCCGCGCGATGTGACAATCGCGCACGCTTTACGCATCGAAACGCGTGCGAGAAGGCGCAACCAGATATCTGTCCTACAATAATCGATGATCGTAGGGCGCGTTCGCGCTCTTTCTCACTGTTGGGCATCACCGTTCGGTCGCGAACCACTGTTCGCGCAGCGTGACGCATTAGCCTAACCTTTGCCTAACCTTTCGCGCATCGACGCGCGTGTCAGGCGTGAGCCGAACGCGCGCTCGGCGCCAGCCGCGGCCGGTCGGGTTCGGGCAGCGCGCGCGGGCGGCGCGCGAACATCGACGACGGGTAGAGCGCGGGGTGCCCGGCATGGTCGAGCGCGGCGAACGCCCACAGGATCGGCATCACCTTGGACGAGGTGAAGATGTCGATGAACACGCCCACGATCATCAGCATGTAGATCGAGAACCGGCTGATCCCGCCGCGCCTGGTGTCGCGCACGAAGCTCAGCAGCCACCACAGGAAGACCCAGGTACCGATCAACCCGACCTCGCCGAACACGCGCACGTAGTAACTATCAAGCGCCGCGCCCCACGCGCCGGGTGCCCAGCCGATGAAGACGTGCAGCGGCGAGAACAAGGTCGACTTGACCACCAGCGGCCAGCGCACCGCGCGGAACTTGAACGACACGTCGCCGCGGGTGTTGCCGATGTAGCGGACCACCGTGTCGCCGCCCAGGAAACGCTCGCGGAAATATTGCGGGTTGTCGACCTGCGGCACGCGCTCCCATTCGGTGGCGAGCAGCCGCACCATGGTCAGCGGGGAGGCCGACTTGGCGAGCCGGGTTTCGCCCAGTACCGACATCAGCGGCCCCGCTAGCACCAATGCCGCGAACAGGGTGACGCCCGCGACCACCAGCCCGCGCCCGGGGCGAAGCGCCAGCAGACTGGCGACGATCGCGACCAGCGTGATGCGCGACTGCGTCAGGAACACCATGACCGTCATCGCCGGGGTGATCGCGATCTGCTGCGCGGCGTAAGCGATCATCGCCAGCATCACCGACGTCTCGAACGGGCCGCTGGTGTTGATGGTCAAACGTTCGCTGGCCCCGGTGAACTTGCCGATGCCGCCCGCCAGCCCGGCGGTTTCCAGCGCGCCCCAGACCACCAGCACGCTGCTGACCACCAGGAAACTGGTCCTGACCGTGCGCGGCGAGACCGTCTGGCATGCTTCGTACATCACGAAGAACCAGATCATGTACTCGAACAAGCGCACGGCGAAGACGATGCCGACCGGGCCTTCCTGCGGGAAGTTGACCAGCGCCGAGAACAATCCCACTCCGATGAAGGCCAGGTAGATCTGGACGTGGCGCGGCATCCTGAGCGGCACCTTGACCGGCTTCACCAGGTAAATACCGAACGCGAGCGCGGCGATCAGATCCTCGGGCCGCACGCCCGAACCGGAGGCGGAGATCAGGTCGATCTTGGGGGCGAGCACGTAGGCCAGGAAGAGAAAAAACAGGATGTTCACTGAAACGCGCCCTGGCCGTGTAGGGCGCGATTATCTCTTGCCCCCTCGTTCCGCAAGGGCAGGGGTCAGGTGTGGGGGTCAGGTCGGGTGCGCTGTGTCGGCGGCTTCGCGTACGGGAACGGCGGCCTGCTCGGGCCCGACCCCGGATGCTCCAGGTGCGAACATGATGTCGAACAACGCCCGTGCCTCGGCCGCGCCCGCCGCGTGGAGCTGCTCGGCCTGGCGTGCGCAGGCGCGGCGCAGCGCCGACCAGTCCGCCTCGCCCTGTGCCAGCACCGCGCGCACCCGCACCGCATCCTCGCGCACGTCCCCGCCCAGCAACCGGTCGACATCACGCAGCCGCTCGGGGATGCAACCGCGCGCGGTGGCCATGAACTCGACCCCCGCGGCATAGCTTTCCATCATCACCAGCGGCTCCGCCTCGTCGACCAGCCGCGTCGGCAGCAGGAACAGGTCGATGTCGCGAAAGAAGTCGCGCTTCGCCGTGCCCGACACCGCCCCCCGGTAATCGACGCGGCCAGGGAAGTCGGCGACCGCGCGCTCGATCTCGGCGCGCAAGGTATTGTCGGCGACCGGCCCTGCCAGGATCAGCCGTAGCGCCGGGCAGTCGACCGCGAGGTCGCGGAACAGCGCGATCACCGCGTCAACGCCCTTCTCGCGCGTCAGCACGCTCAGGTGGCCGATCGTCGCGGGGCGGGGTGGGCGCGCGGGCACGTCCGTCGTCTCGGGGCAGAACAGCAGCGCATTCGACAGCGCGTGCGCGCGCGACGGATCGGCGCGAAGGTACAACGCCGCGAACCGATCGCGCATCGCTGCGCTGAGCAGGATGTGGTGCTGTGCTTTGCCGCCCAGCGCCACCACCAGCCGCATCACGCGCATCGGCCCCAGCACAATCGCGCGGAACGAGTGGTGATGCACGAAATGCCGCAGCCCGCGCGCGCGCAATGCCGCCACGACAACCGCGAACAACCACGCACCCATCTGCCCCGGCATCGAGGTGTAGACGACGTCGCACGCACGCATCCGGAACAGCACGGCCAACAAGATGCGCACGGTTGCCGCGAGTTTCGATCCGACTCCATCGCCCGTTGCCAGCACGTGCAAACGCCCATGCGCGCGCAGGTGCGTGGCGAAGGCAGCATTGTACACCGCCTGCCCGTGCAGCGGCGGGGGAAACGGCCCGATCAGCCAGATCACCTGCTTGCCCACTCCCAATTCCATTGTCCTCGCACTCCGCACCAGCCCGCGCGCCCTAGCGCAAGTGATCCAACCGTGCGAGGCGGCGAACTCCGGCACAACCAGAGGGGCAAGAACAAGGAAGGGGGGGGGAGCACGGATGCGCGGCCACCTGCCTTGCCGCCCGCGACCGAGTGCGGCAAAGGTCCGGTCGATGCGCGTGAACCTTCTTCGACCGGAGTCCGGTCGCCACCCCCTCCACCAACGGGCCACCAACCGCCCCGCGCTCGACCGTCGCATGCTGGCTGCGGCAGCGTTGTTCGCGCTGGCACTTCTGCTGGGCGGGGGCAGCCTGCGCTTCCCGTTGACGCGGATGATTGTCGAACTCGCCGCAGCGGGGGCATTGGTCGGTTACGCGGTGCGCGGCTGGCGCGCGCCGGTCGACCGCTGGTCCGCAGGTGTCATGGCGCTGCTGCTGCTCGCGGTGCTGCTGCCGCTGATCCAGGTGATCCCGCTGCCGCCATCGGTGTGGACGACGCTCCCCGGCCGCGACGTCGCCGCCAAGGCGATCGAATATGCCGGACTCGCCCCGCTCTGGATGCCGATCAGCCTGCAACCCGACGCGACGCGGCTCGCCGCGCCTTATCTGCTCGTCCCGATCGCCTTGTTCGTCGTCACGCTGCACGCAACCGCGGCGCAGCGCATCTTATACGGTTGGGTGATCGTAGCGGCCGCGCTGGTGGGTGCGGCGATGGGTCTGCTGCAAGCAGGAGGCAGCGAGCGCTTCTATCTCTACAACGTCGGCCGCTACACCGCGTCCACCGGCTTTTTCGCCAACAAGAACCATTACGCCGACCTGCTGCTCGTCGGTATGCTGTTGATCGCGGGGTTGACACGCACCGGGCACCGGCTCCGATTGCGATCGCCGTCGCCGTTGGTGGCGGCGGGAATGATCGTGGTCTTGGTACTGGCGCTGCCGTCCGCTAACTCGCGCATGGCGCTGGCGCTGCTGCCGATCGCGCTGCTGCCCGCGGCGCTGCTGCTGGTGCCGTCGAACTCCATGCGTCGCCTGAACGTGCGAACGGCCGCGATCATCGGCGTGAGCGTGGCTGCGCTGATGGCGGTAGCCGCGACCAGCGGCGTGGTGACGCGGCTGATCGATCGGTTCGGAGGCGAGCCGGACATGCGCTTCACCTTCTGGCCCGACGTCCTGACCGCGATCAATACCTATCGCCCGATCGGCTCCGGGCTCGGCAGCTTCATCAAGATCTTTCAGCGCCATGAGAGCATGTCGACGCTGCATTTCACCTACGTCTTCCACGCGCACAACGATTACTTGGAAGTTGCGCTAGAGGCCGGTTGGGCGGGCGTCGCGCTGATCGTGGTTGGCGTGATCCTGCTCGCGATTGGCGCATGCCGCGTGCTGCGCCCCACCGCGCGCGGCCGTTTCACCCCGATGCATGTCGCGGTGGTGTTCGGAATCGCAGTGCTGCTGGCGCATTCGCTGGTCGACTATCCGCTACGCACGCTATCAATGGCGTCGGTGCTGGCGTTTCTTGCTGCCTGTCTCGCCCCGGCAATGCCCGATCTGCGCGAACACGCTGGTGACAGGCCGGCCGGTAACAGGCGGGCGGGCGAAAGCGTCGCAGGCAGGAGGGACTAGCCAAGCAAATTGATTAAGACTAATCATCCGCCCGATGCGGCCGTTCGCTTTGTGGCGTTAAACTAGGAAATCTTTAGAAATATGGGGAAGATTTTCGCCCCTCTCGCCTGCTTGACGTTGATCGCGACGACGGGGTGCTCCTCCGGTCCCAAGCTCAACCTGCCGACCGGCGAAGAGGCCTACAACCGCATCCCGACCATTGCGGAGAATACCGGTCCCCGCGTCTACACGATCGGCGCGCTCGACCGGCTGGGCGTCAACGTGTTCGGCGAACGCGATCTGTCGACCGACCAGGCGCAGGTCGACGCGGCGGGCAACCTCAGCCTGCCGCTGGTCGGCAACCTGACTGCGGCGGGCAAGACGCCGACCCAATTGGGCAACGAGATCAAGCAGCGGTTGAACCGCTACTTGGTTAATCCTCAGGTATCAGTGATCGTGCTCGCCTCCGTCACGCAGCGCGTGATCGTGCAAGGGTCGGTCAACGAAGCCGGCGTATACCCGATCCAGGGCCGCACCACACTGCTCGAGATGCTGGCAATGGCCAAAGGCACGTCCAACGTGTCGGACGAGCGGCGCGTGGCGGTGTTCCGCACCGTCAACAACCAGCGCATGGGCGCGATGTTCGACGTGGCCGCGATCAGCGCCGGGCAAGCGCCAGACCCTGAGTTGCTGAGCAACGACGTAGTGGTCGTCGGCCATTCGGCACGGCGTGGCGCGTGGCGCGACTTCCTGACTGCGGCTCCGGCGCTCGGCCTCTTCATCGCCTTGGGCAACGCGTTCTGATCCCGGTGATCCGGATCGCCGCCCCGCTTATTGTGGCAGAAAATTCCGCTGTGCTGGAAAACCAGAAATGAACGATCGTCCCGCCACCATGCTTCCGGCGCGTCACGGAACCGGGATCGAGCCGCTGGCCGATCGCTGGGCAAACGAACCTGCGGCCAACGGCGGGATCCACATCGACCTGCGCGGGCTGTGGGCCGCGATGTACCGCAATCGCAAGCTGATCGGCACGGTGATCGCGGCCGCGGTGCTGCTGGGCATCGCGATCATCTTTCTCAGCACGTCGATCTATCGCGCGTCGGCCAAGATCCAGGTCGACCAGCAGAGCACCAAAGTGCTGCAGACCGACGACGTCGCACCGACCGATGCCGGCGACACCGACCGGTTCCTGCAAACGCAGATGGACGTGATTCAGAGCCGCTCGCTGGCCGATCGCGTGGCGCGCGACCTGGGGCTCTACAACAGTTCCGACTTCGTCCGGCAGATGGGCGGTGCCCCGATCGAGGCCCCGAACGGCAGCGCCGGTCAGGCTGCCCGACAGGAACAGGTGATCGGCACGCTGCTGGGCAACCTGAAGGTCACGCTGCCGGTGGATTCCCGCGTCATGACGCTGTCGTTCACCTCGCCCGACGCGCCGCTCGCGGCCAAGGTCGCCAACAGCTACGCCGACCGTTTCATCGTCAGCAACCTAGACCGGCGCTACAATGCGTCGTCCTACGCGCGCCGCTTCCTGTCCGACCAACTCGAGGCGACCCGCCGCAAGGTCGAACAGTCGGAGCGCAACCTGATCGCCTACGCGCGGCAGGCCGGTTTGATCGACACCGGTGGCAATTCGAGCGCCAGCGGTCAGGGGCTGTCGGGTCCGCGCTCGCTGGTCACCTCCAGCCTGATCCAGCTCAACACCGGCTACGCCAACGCGATGGCGGCGCGCATCGCCGCGCAGCAGTTGTGGGAGCAGTCGAACAAGGCAC
Organism: Pouteria glomerata; assembly: GCA_035590655.1. NCBI lineage: Eukaryota > Viridiplantae > Streptophyta > Magnoliopsida > Ericales > Sapotaceae > Pouteria > Pouteria glomerata. The sequence continues at coordinate 9,609 of JAVXUM010147161.1, forward strand.
CCGTACTGAGCTTGCCCGAAGTGCAGGCCGATCCCGCGATCCAGGCGCTGGTGCAGCAGCGGTCGCGCGCGATCGCGCAATACGAGCAGGATAGCCGCCACTGGCGCCCCGATTATCCCGCGATGGTGCAGCAGCAGGCGCAGATCAACGGATTGGAGCGCCAGATCAACACGCTGGCAGCGCGGGTGAAGAACGGCATCCGCCAGCGCTATCTGGTCGCCGACGCGCAGGAAAAGGCGCTGTCGGGTAGCCTCAACCAGTTCAAGACCGAGACGCTGTCCGAGCAGGACCGCGCGGTTCAGTACAACATTCTGCACCGCGAGGTGGACACCAACCGCGCATTGTACGACGCGCTGCTGCAACGCTTCAAGGAAGTGAGCGCGGCCGCGGGACTGACGTCTAGCAACGTGTCGATCGTCGACCGCGCAGAGGTGCCGGGCCGCGCCATCTGGCCGCGTCCGCTGCTCATCATCGCAGGCTGCATTCTGGTCGGGCTGATGGCGGCGCTGGGGCTGATCTTTGTACGCGAACACCTGGACGACGCGGTTCGCTCACCAGAGGACATGACGAGCAAGCTGGGCGTGCCGCTGGTGGGCACGACGCCGCTGATGCCCGCCGGCTTCTCGCCGACCGAGGAATTGGAAAAGCCGCGCTCGCCCTTGTCCGAAGCCTATTACGCGATCCGCACCGCGCTTGAACTGTCGAGCGCGTCCGGGCTGCCCAAGACAATGATGTTCACCAGCAGCGCGGCCTCAGAAGGCAAATCCACAACGTCGTTCGCGATCGCGCGCGATTTCGCCAAGGTCGGTCGCCGCGTGCTGTTGATCGATGCCGACCTGCGCAAACCGACGCAGGACAAGCTGACCGGCGTGCCCAACAAGGTCGGCCTCGCCAACCTGCTGGCGCAGCAATCGACCCGCGCCGAGGTGACGCACCAGAGCGAGTTTGCGCGCCTCGACGTGATCCCGACCGGTCCGCTGCCGATGAACCCGGCCGAACTGCTCGCCAGCGTGCGGTTGAGCGGGCTGCTCGAGGAGATTTCGCGCGACTACGACTTGGTGGTGATCGACGCTCCGCCGGTAATGGGTCTCGCCGACGCGCCGACGCTGGCAGCGTTGACCGAGGGCACCATCGTCGTGGTGGAGGCGAACCGCCCGCACCGCGGCCAGGCGAAGGCGTCGATCAAGCGCCTGCGTGCCGCGCGTGCCAATATCCTGGGCGGCATTCTGACCAAATACGATGTTCGTATGATGGGTTATGGAACGGGCAGCAATTACGGCTACGACTATGGCTACGGCTATGGCTCGAAGGACGTCGGATAACGCATCATGGCCCTGGAACACGAACACGGGGTGCGGACGCGCGGGCGATGGCTGCGGCCGGCACTCTGGATCGTGGGGTGGGCCGCGATCGCCTTTCCCATCGCGCGGACGCAACTGGCCGAACTGGCAGTCGCCAACCGGATGCCGCAGCAGGCGCTGCTGCTCGATGCCGGCAACGCGCGGGCGCTGGCAGGACTGGGTGCCGCGCTACAGGTCAGCGGCGACCAGCAGAACGGCATGACGCTCGCGCGCGGGGCGTTGAAGCGCGAGCCGATGAACGTTCCTGCGCTTCGCACGCTCGGCCTCGCGCTGGAGCAGACCGGCGATGTGGCGGGTGCCAACCGGATCATGTTTCTGGCGGGCAATCTCGGGTGGCGCGACGTGGCGCTCCAATTGTGGTTGCTCAAGGGTTATGCGTTGAAGGACGACGTCGCCTCCGCGCTGCGCCGTGCCGACGCGCTGGCACGAATCGGCAAGCAGGCCAACATCACCTTTCCGATATTTCTCGCCTCGCTGCCTGACGATCGTACGCGCGCTGCGCTGGTGGCGAGCATGAAGGATCGCCCGGTATGGCGCGGTCCCTTCTTCTATCGCACACTGCAACTGCCCGCCGATCAGATGCCCTTCGTTGGCAAGCTGGTTTCCGAGCTGGCGCAGGCGGGATCGCCGATCACCCCGGCCGAGCGCGCGATCTACCTGACCCGGTTTATCCAGGTCGGGCAGGGACGTGAGGCATATGCGTCCTGGTTGCGCAGCCAGCCCGCCGCGGCGCGCGGCGGATCGTCGCTGGCGTGGGACGGCGGGTTCGAGCGCGTTCCCGCGACCGGTACGCTCGGTGCACCGTTCGAGTGGCAGATGACGCCCGAGAGCACGGGCATCGCCGGCATCGAGCCTGGCGACGGGCGCGGGCAGCAGCTATCGGTGTCACCCGGGCGCGATTACCGCGGGCGCCTGATCTCGCAGACGATCGTGCTGCAACCGGGGCGCTACCGGTTGACCGCCCGGGTCAAGGGCGATCCGGCTGCGGCCGGCTTGCGCTGGTCGATCCGCTGCGTTCCCAGCGACAACGAACTGCCGCAGGATAGCGGCGTGCGCGAACCGGACTTCGCGGCGACCGGTTTCACCGTCCCGGTGGGTTGCACCGCGCAGTCGCTCGCGATCGAGATTGACGGTGGTTCGGGCGGGAGCGACGGTGGGGGTGAGAACGTCTCGGTCGACGATGTCGTCATCCGCAAGGCGGGTTGATCGCATGTCCCTGTCCACGTCTTCCCGGTCTTTATCCTCCGATCCCTTGTCTCACGGCCCTGTTCCCCGGCCCTTGTCGGTGGTCATCGTCAACTTCCGCACGCCCGAGCTGACGATCGGATGCGTGAGGTCCTTGCTCAAGCACAGGGTAGCCGCACCCGAGGACATCATCGTCGTCGAGAATGCGTCCGGCGACGACTCGGCCGAGCGCATCCGCGACGGCGTGGAATGCACGTTGATCCAGGCAGCGGAGAACCGCGGATACGGTGACGGGTTGAACATCGGCGTGCGCGCGGCGCGGCACGAGCTTGTGCTGTGCCTCAACCCCGATACCTATTTCACCAACGACGACGTGCTGGATGTCGGCCGCGTCTTCGCCGACCAGCCGAGGCTCGGGTTGCTCGGGCTCGATCTGCGCTATCCGAGCGGCGAGCGGCAATATTCGGCGCGGCGCGACTACAGCCTGCTCGACGTACTGCTGCGGCGGACGGGGTTGGGTAACACACGCGCAGGCAGCCGCGGCATCTTCTCCGCCGACTGGGTGATGGGGACCGGGTTCGTGGTGCGTCGCACCGCGTTCGAGGCGGTTGGCGGCATGGATACCGAATTCTTCCTCTACATGGAGGATGTCGACCTGTGCCGACGGCTGCGTGATAATGACTGGCGCGTTGCCGCCTCGCCTCAGATCCAGCTGATCCACGACCATCAGCGCGCGTCGGGCAAGAAATTGTGGTCCAAGGCAGCGCAGCTCCACCTTCACGCGCTGCGCGTGTTCATGCGCAAGCATCGTGTCCCACTGCTGCCGCCCGCGTCCGGTGTGATCCCCCGGCGGTGACCGAGCGGCCCGAACAGGCGCGTCAGGGCGGAACCACGCGGCGTGAGGCACTATCAGTCGGGCGCGCCGCGATGAGCGGTGCTGGACTGCTCGCGCTGACGCCGGGTGCCGCGAGTGCCGCGTCGTTGCCGGAAGGCGGCATCTTCACGCTACCCTCCACTCGCGCGACCGTTCCGGTACCGCGCGACGCACCGGCGGTGCGCACCGACGGTTTCGCCGCGGCCGCGGATGGCGGAGGCGCACTCTATCACCGTGTCACCGCGTCGCCTGCACATCACGGCTGGTTCCGTTCGAGCGACGGCGCATATTGGGCGCTGGCGGACGACGCGCCCTCTATCCGCACGTTCGGCGCGATGGGTGATGGGCAGACCGACGATCGCGCCGCGATCCAGGCGGCGATTGACTTCGTCGCGGGTCGTGGCGGCGGAACGGTCACGATCCCCACGGGTCGTTTCCGGATCGCCAGCGTGCCCGCACCAGACGGCACCGGGCCGATCGCATTGTGGATGCGATCGGGCGTGCGGTTACAAGGTAGCGATCGGCTACGCTCGGTCCTGGTGTTCGCCGACGCGCAGCGCGGGCAGGGCACGTTCGGGCGGATCATCGCCAGCGGCGTGCTGACCGATGCCGCGCTCTCCGACTTCACACTGGACGCGAACCGCGCGGGACAAGGCGCGGAGCGCGATGCGACTAACGGTGCGGCGATCATGCTCGGTACTGCGGGCGCACATGTCGAACGCGTGACGATCGAGAACCTGATCGTGCGCGGTGCCAACGGACAGGGGATACAGGTCGTCGGCCACCCCAAAGCAATCAGCCGCGACGTGACGATCCGCGGCAACCGCGTGGAGGGGTCGAGCTTCATCGGCATTCAGGTGAGCCACTTCACCGACGTGATGATCGACGACAACGACATCAGCGATTGCCGCGACAACGGCATCGATATCTACGGCGACAATTTCACGAACAACTCCACCACGCCGACCAGCACGCAGGCGCGGATCACGCGCAACCGGGTGCGGCGCTGCGCCTCCGGCGCGTTCCTGGAAACGGTCGCCGACGTCGACGTGCACGACAATCTGTTCGACGGATGCCGCTCGATGGGCATCCACGTCAATCGCATCCACGGCGAGCCGTCAGGGATCATGGTGGCGAACAACCGCATCACGCACACCCCGATCGGCGCGTCGATCACCGGCGACACCGGGGGCGTGGCGTTCCAGGGCAATCATGTCAGCCGCTTCAGCCGCGCCGCGATCCAGTTCGGGCTCGATGGGCAGGGAAACGTCAGCTTCATCACCGCGACCGGCAACGTATTCGATTGCCGCGGCGTGACCTGTCCGGTGGTGCTGGGCGACTCTCCCAAGGGCACGTTGTCGTGGGTCCGCGTCGTCGACAACATCGTGCTGGGCCTGCCCCGGCCCGAGCAATTGTTCGTCAACCGCTTCGCCACCAGCAACGTGGTGCGCGTGGCCGACTTCATCGGCGTGCAGAGCGACCTGCCGCGCGGGTGACGCCGAAGGTTAGGCGAAAGTTAGTCCAATCGCCGTCGTCGATCGAGCCTTGGTCGACCATGTCACCGGTAGGCGCGGGTATGGACAGAACGACATAACCGCGCTGCGCGGTGTAGGACAGCCACGCAGACGACAGCGCTTGCCTTGACGCCGTCCGGTACGCGCGTGCAACGCGCACGCCATGGCGCGTGTTTCCATCATCCTGCCCACCTACAATGGCGCGGCCTATCTGGCGGCGCAGATCCGCTCGATACAGGAACAAAGCCTGAGCGACTGGCAGATGCTGATCTGCGACGACGGCTCCAACGACGACACGGTTGCGGTCACCGCCGCGCTGGCCGCAGGCGACCCGCGGATCGTGGTCGTGCCGAGCCGGGGCAACATCGGGCAGCGACGCCGGTTGTTGCAGCTAGCCGACGCGGCCGAAACCGACCTGATCGCGGTCGCCGACCAGGACGACGTGTGGGACCCGGACAAGCTCGAACTGTTGCTCGATGCCTTAGGCGATGCCGATCTGTGCTTCGGCGCGTCGTGGCTGATCGACGGCGAGGGAAATGCGTTCGGGCGCGACATCGCGTCCAGCCTGCGACCCGCGCACATACCGGACGAGCGGTTGACGCTGCTCGCGCGGCCGCTGGTGTCGGCGCACGCCACGATCGCGCGCAAAACGTTGTTCGGGCCGGCGACCTTTCAACGGATCGAACCGTTCGACTGGCTGATGTCGGTCGAGGCGGCGTGGGGCAACGGTTTCCGCTTCGTGCCCGCGGCGCGCACCAACCACCGGCTGCACGGCGGCAACCAGAACAACGGCTTCCTGGCCGACACGCCGGTCGCGCCAAGCGTGATCAGCCGCAGTGCGTGGCGGACCCTGCCACAGGTGGTGGGAAAACAGCGGTTCCACCTGATGGCGATGCTGGAACATCTGAGCTTCGCCGACACGCTGCCTGCCGAACGACGCGCGTGCGCGCGCGCCGCGTGGCAGGCGTGCCACGATGGTTGGTACGCGCCGCACGGTGGCACGCGACGCGCGAGTGCGAGGGTGCGCGAGCAAGTGGAACGGCTGCTGCGGCCGATCGCGGGGTCGCCGGACGATTGGCGCTATTTCGCGCTCTATCTCGACGCCTTGTGCCTGCCGTTCCACGCGCCGGCACGGTTGGCCGCGCGGCGGGCGCGGCTGGCGCTCGAATGGCCGGCATGATCGCGCGGAAAGCCTGACCGCTCGGCTCTGGTAATCGCTTAGGTCTGGGGCGCGTTGCCGATCGCCGACGCACCACCACGGCGAAGCGCACGCGGCAGCAGCAACAGGCTACGCACCAGCGCGCGGCTGTGCGAGAAACAGCACAAGATCGCGAGGTAGATCAACAGCGCCGCGAGTGCGATCAGCCCGAGCGATACGACGCCTTCGATCACGAACATCTGGCGCAGCTGCCACAGCAGCAGCGCGGTAACCGCGCCTGCGGCCGCGTTGGGCATGAGCAGGCGCAGCATCGTGTCGCGCCCGACCGGCCCTTCGCGTACCGCCGCCCAGACGAGCATCGGCGTCTGGAGGAGGTACACCGACAAGGCCGACGCCATCGCTACAGCGGCGATGCCCCATGGCAGGCCGCAGGCATAGGCCGTGACGTTGATCGCGGCCGCGGCGGTGCCGAACACCATCTGCTCGCGCGCGCGCGTCTGGCTGACGAACAGCCAGAAGGTAGCGGAATTAACCGGCGTCAGCGCGGCGCCGAGGCACAGCCAGGCGAAGATCGGCGCCCCAGGCAACCAGCGGTCTCCCAGCACGAAGGCGATCAACGGGTGCGCCATCAGCCCGGCGAAGATCATCGCGGGGGCGACCACCAGCAGCATCGCCTGCGTCATTTGCGTGAACGCCTGGCGATAGCGTTCGGGATCGCTCGCCAACCGCGACAGCGCGGGCACCGCGACGCGGTGAAACGGCGCCTGGATCTGCGACAAGGGCTGTACCGCGAGCTTCCACGCGCGGTCGTAGAGGCCGAGCGCCACGCGCCCGAGCCCCGCGCCGATCATCACGTTGTCGAGCGTGACGTTGAGATAGGCGGCGAGGTTGGAAACGGTGATGTTGCCCCCGAATTTCGCCAGCGCCAGCGCGCCGCGGTCCGCCGCAGGCATGCGCGGTCGCCAGTGCGACAACGCCCAGCCGAGCGCCGTGGTGGTGACGCTCGCCCCGGCCTGCGCCAGCACCAGCGACCAGTAGCTCCAGCCATACCAGGCGAGCAGCGCGCCCAGCCCCACCGACACCGCCAGCGCGCTGACCTCCACCAGTGCGAGCGCACCGTAGCGCATCTGGCGGTTGAGCAGCGCGAGCTGCACCATACCTGTGCCGCTGACCAGGATCAGCGCCGACGAGGCCAGCGTCACCGGCACCACGCGCGGTTCGCCGTACACCCACGCGAGCAGCGGTCCGGATGCCGCGGCGAGCAGTGCCAGCAGGAGGGACAGCCCCAGGTTGATCCAGAAGAAGCCGTTCAATTCGGCGAGTTTAAGCCGCGGACGCGACACCACCGCCTGCGTCAGGCCCAGATCGGCGACGACCTGCACGAAGCCGATTACCGGCGTCACCATCGCCACCAGCCCAAAATCGGCCGGCAGCAGCAGCCGCGCCAGGATCAGCTGCGAAGCGAACATCAGCACCACCTTGGGCAGCTGCACCAGCGCGGTGAGCGACGCGCCGCGCACCGATCGTGTCCTGAGCCCGTCGGCGGGGGCGACATCCTCCCAATATTCGTTGCCGACGATGGTCAAGATGCAGGGCTCAAGATGTGTAACTCAGGGATAGCGGTGCCTCCACGGGTCGCCGATGGTGCGGGGACATAGCGAGGCGGCATTCGGCCGCGCCTTAGGTGGGATGTCCGCGGCGGGCAACCTGTGACCTGCCGCCCCGCTCCGCGGTTGACGGCTGCGGCTTTCACTTTGCCGGGCAGGGCACATGCGCTAGCGCCGCGAACGAGCAAGCGGCGGGGGTCGGCGGCAATATGCTCGCATCGGTGGGCAGGAGCACGCTGATCGGCTAACAGGGATCAAGCCAGCAACGTGACGAGCAGCAACGTGACGAAGCCATCGGGGCCATCGGACGCGGGGGCACCCACCATCTCGGTCGCGATGGCGACGTACAACGGCGCGCGCTTCTTGCGTGAGCAGCTCGACAGCATTGCCCGCCAGACGCTGTTGCCGGCCGAGCTGGTCGTTACCGACGACCAATCGAGCGACGATACGCTGGATATTGTGCGTGCCTTCGCCGACAGTGCACCATTTCCGGTGCGCATCCACCAAAATCCGGTCAACTTGGGGTTTCGCGGCAATTTCATGCACGCGATCGGGCGTTGCACGTCCGAGGTGATCGCCTTGTGCGACCAGGACGACGTGTGGGATCCGCATAAGCTGGCGCGGGCGGGCGAACCGTTCGCCGAGCCCGACGTCGTGCTCGCCTATCACGAGGCGTGGCTGATCGACGCGGCCGGGACGCGGCTGGGGCTCGCCCGCCTTCACGGTGCACCGGCGCGCACTCCGGCGCTGTCGCTGTTTCCGCTCAACAATCCTTACGGCTTCTCCATGCTGTTCCGACGCGAATTGCTGGAGCTGGGTGACCTGTGGCCGCGCTCGGTCGACAATCTCGACGGTCGGCAGCGCATGGCGCACGACCAATGGCTGTTCTTTCTGGCCTGCGCATTGGGCACGATCGCGTTCATCGACGAACCGCTGGCCGGGTATCGCCAGCACGGAACCAACACCTACGGAATGGAACCACCGGTTCGCACACGCCGGGACCGGCTAGACCGCTGGATCAACAGCCGCGCGCCCGAGTTCGCCGGCCTCGCTCATGCCGCGCGCGTGCGGGCCGAAATCCTGGAAGCCGTTGCCCCACGCCTCGACGCCGTCCGACGATCGCGCGCCGAACAGGCGGTTGTGCGATATCACCGCCTCGCACGTCACTTCGGGTGGCGCGCGGCGGCCTATGACGGAGCCGGGATGCTCACGCGTACCCGCGCGTGGTTCGCGCTGCTGGGCGACGGTGCCTACGGCAACCGGACACGCTGGACGTTCGGCCGCAAAGCCGCGCTGGTTGATCTGGGTTGTTCAATCGCGTCGCGCCACTTGTTAGCGGGCGTGGCATCGCGACCCGGCAACGATCATCCGTCATCCACCGGGCAAGCCAGCTGACACCATTCACGCGGCGAGCATGTCGGTGGACCGCGACATCGTCGCCCTTTGCCTCTAGTGCGAGAACCTATGCGTATATTGCTCTACAACTTCGTGCAGCCCGAGGAGCCGGGTGCGGGCGGCGTCGGCGTTTATCTCAACAACCTCGCCCGTGCGCTGGTGAGCCATGGCCACGACATTATCACCTTGAGCGCGGGCGACCGTTATTCGCCCACCCGGCGCGAGCCGCGTGTCGAGTTCGCCGACGACGCTTATCACCGCGCGGTGATCGTCAACTCGCCCGCGATCGCGCCCGCGGCCTACAGTTTCGGCGATCCCAACACCTACCTGACCAGCAAGGCGCTCGACTTCGTCCCCGCGCTGCTCGCCGAGAGCTACGGGCAGATCGACGTGTTCCATTTCCAGAACATCGAAGGGCTGACCAAGTCGTTCTTCGTGACGTTGCGCGAAGCGTTCCCGGACGCGCAGATCATCTATTCCGCGCACAACTACCATCCGGTCTGCCCGCGCGTCAGCCTGTGGTACCAGGACCGGGTGGTGTGCACCGATTACCGCGACGGGCTCGCCTGCACCATGTGCCTAGCCCCCGTGTTCGATCCCGGCTACATCCGCGGGCGGCGACGGCTGATGTGGCTGGAAAAGGCGCACCCGCGCGCGATGGGGCTGTTCACGCCAGCGCTCGCCGCAGCGAAATATGCACGGCGCGCGCTGATGAAGCGGCGCGGCCAGGCCGACGTGATCGAGAACCCGGAGGCAGCGACCCCGACCGGTGCGTCCTCGGCCTCCTACGCCGATTTTCGCCGCAGCAACATCGCGCTGTTCGCCGACGTGTTCGACCAGGTACTGGCGGTGTCGAAGCGAACAGGGCAGGTGATCGTCGACCGCGGCGTTCCTGCGAACAAAGTCGCGGTGTCGTACATCGGCACTGCGCACAAGGCGAACTACCTGACCAGCACCAAGATCACCGACATCGGCGAGGAACTGCACCTCGGCTACATCGGGTACATGGGGACCGACAAGGGATTCAACTTCCTGCTCGAAGCGCTCGAGAAGGTCCCGGCGGATGTGGCATCCACGATGACGATCACCATCGCGGCGAAGAATACCTTCCCCGAGCGCCACGCGCGGATGGAGCGGCTGCGCGAGCGGTTCAAGAACCTGCGCTACTTCGACGGCTATACCCACGCCAACCTTGACCAGGTGCTCTCGGGCGTCAACGTCGGTCTGATCCCGGTGCTGTGGGAGGACAATCTGCCGCAGACCGCGATCGAACTGGTGTCGCGCGGCATCCCGGTGCTGACGTCCGACCGGGGCGGCGCGCAAGAGATCGCGGAGAACGAGCGCTTCATTTTCCGTTCGGGCGACCACGACGATTTCGTCGACCGTATCGCACGGATCAGCCGGCACGAGATCGCCTTGAGCGCCTTCTGGAACAGCGACATGCGCGTGTTCTCGATGGACGAGCATGTCGCCGACCTGATGCGCTATTATCGCACCCCGCACGTCGCTGGGCACCTGCTGGTCGAGCCAGAGGACGCAACAGGCGGATTGTGAGCACGGCGGGCGCTTCGATCGTGACGGGCACGACCGACGAACCCGCCCGCTTCGCCGCGCCGCCCCGCGCGCCTACGCTGTCGATCGTCGCGCCGGCGTATAACGAGCGCGACAACATTCGCCCGCTGACCCTCGCGATCGCGCGCGCGAGGGGTGAGGTGACGTGGGAGTTGATCGTCGTCGACGACGACAGTCCCGACGACACCGCGGGTGAGGTCGCCGCGCTCGCGCGTGAAGGTGCCCCGGTGCGCTGCATCCGCCGCGTCGGGCGGCGCGGGCTCGCGTCCGCGGTGGTGGAGGGCGTGCTCGCGGCGGAGAGCGAACTGGTCGCGGTGATCGACGCCGACCTGCAGCACGACGAGACGCGGCTGCCCGTCATGCTCGAGCTGCTCCAGACGAGCGATGTCGACCTAGTCGTCGGCAGCCGCCACGTCGCGGGCGGTGGCATGGGCGCGTGGGACATGCGGCGCCAGCGGATGAGCCGGTTCGCCACCTGGATCGCGCACCGGCTGGCGGGCGTCGCGGTCAGCGATCCGATGAGCGGTTTCTTCGCGGTGCGCCGATCGGTGGTCGAGGCGGCGATCTACGACCTGTCGCAGCAGGGTTACAAGATCCTGCTCGATATCCTGACCGCCTCGCCGCGCCCGCTAAAGGTCGCCGAGGTCGGCTACGTGTTCCGCGACCGGCAGGCGGGCGAGAGCAAGCTCGATGTGATGGTGCTGATCGAATATGCCTTCCTGCTGATCGACAAGCTGACACGCGGGTTGATCCCGCCGCGCTTCGTGCTGTTCTGCGCGATCGGTGTGCTGGGGCTGTCATGCCACCTCGTCGTGCTCGACGTGGCGATCGGGCAGGGGGTGGCGTTCCTGCGGGCGCAGACGATCGCGACCTTGTGCGCGATGGCGTTCAACTACGTGCTCAACAACGCGATCACCTATCGCTCGGCGCGGTTGAAGGGCGCGCGGTTCGTGGTCGGCTATCTGGTGTTCAGCGTGGTGTGCAGCCTGGGCGCGCTCGCCAATATCTCGGTCGCCAACCTGACGCTGCGCGAGATGGGGAGCTGGCCGCTCGCAGGGATCGCCGGCGCGTTGATGAGCTCGGTGTTCAACTTCGGCGTCGCGACGCACTTCGTCTGGCGACCGCGTCGGAGACGGCGTCGCGCGAGGGTGGTGCAACGCCTGGCATGATGTTCTGCCCCACCGCAAACGGTGGGGCAGGGGGCAGCTCAGTTGCTGTCGGAATTGTCGTCGTCGTCGGCGATGATGATGATGCCGACGATCACCGCCGCGGCTGCCGCGATCGCGATGATGAGGCCGCTGCCGCCAGCGGCGATGTTGCTCTTGCCCTTGGTCGAGGCCGCGGCGCGGACCGACTTGGCGACCGACAGCGACGATGCGGCGTTGACCGGGGCCGCGGCGACGGGGGCGGCGACCAGCGCGGTTGCGGCTGCGGCCGCGAGATACTTGGCGAACATGGATGATGACTCCCGGTTGTGCGAGCTTTGGAACTTAGCCGCATTGCAGCAATAAATCGAGATGCCGATCGTTCCTTTCGTCGGATCGGCGATGTCGCACGTCTCGTTCAATGGATCGGCACGAGGAAGCGTTTTCTTCTTCTCTCCGCCAAGCAAGGCGCGGTTCGGTAACCTTGCGGTGACACATGACGTGTCGTGCGACAGCTGCCGTATTGCTCGGTGCCGAGCCATTGATCGGTCATTTCGCCCCGATCTGCCGGATAACAGATAACTGGGTAAGCAATTGCGGATCGTCGTGAGACTCGCGTGCCGCATCGCGCGCATCGATCGCCGCACCCAGCTTCGCGAGCACCGCGCCGAGTGGCCCGTCGAGCGTCGCCAGCGCGAGGTTGCGGCAGGTCAGCTTGCGGCGGATCGCCGCCTGCTCGGCCGCGTGCTCGGCCAGGTGCTGCGTCGTATCCGCGGGTGGCGGGGCAGGGCGCATCCAGCGCGGCAGGTGCGCCAGCACCGCGCGCGGCAGCGTCATGCGGTAGACGTTGGAGGTCTGCGCGATCCGCGGCCCCGCGCGCCCGCCCCCGCCTTGCTCCCCGTCCTGCACCGACCGTCGCACGAAGCGGCGCTGGCGCAGCAGGAAACCGACTTCCTCCAGCACGCGCAGGCCCCGCGCGACGGTGGCGCGGCCGAGCCCGGTGACGCGCGCGAGATGGTCGTAGCTGGGATAAACGCGCCCCCGGTTCAGCCGGGCGAGCGCGAGCAATTCCTCCAGCACGCGCACCGCGCCCCCGGTCAGCGCGGCGACGCTCCGCTCCGACGCGCTCAGCGCGCGCTCGCCGCGCCGCGCGATCCGGCGCAAGCCTCGCCCGGCATCGAGCGCGGCACGCGCGACGCGCAGCAGCCGGTCAGTTTCACCCTGGGCCGGCACCGCGAAGAACCCGTCCTCGAACGTGCCCGCCTCGCGGCTCCCTGGCAGCACCGCGTGCGCGTCCCGCGCGACACCGGCACGCTGTCCGATCCGCGCGAGCGCCAGCGCGCCCGCCTCGCCGAGCGTAAAAGCCGTCATCGTCCATCCCCCTCAAGGGCTGGGACCGGGGTCAAAAAAGAGCGTGGCGCGAGACGCGCATCCTTGAACCGGAGAGGTTTCGACGGTATCTGGAAGAGGTGTTGTTGACCCCGGTGCGACGTTTGGCGACGTCGTTCCATCTACCTTTGGGATGCCCGGCCTTCGTGCCGGGCTTTCCTTTATGTGGTCACAGCCGCTTTCCTACACATGCCGGCCGATGCGGCCGGGTTCATCCTGCTCATACCGGCCATGATGGCCGGTGCCGGGATGTATGTTGCAACAAAAATCCAACAAAGAAAGCGGTTACGGTTCGTGCTTTCGAGTAGGAAATGCCGAAACTTGCACGAAATCGGACCCCATGACGCGCGCTGTTCGTGCTTTCGAGTAGAATAACGGCGCAAAGTTCGTGCTATCAAGTAGGAAATACCCGCGCTCTTCGTGCTTTCGGGTAGAAAATCACCCGGCGTTACTGGTGCTGCCGATCAGGGTGATTCGTACGATTCGGCGTCGGACCGGTCACCCGCCGCCCCGTGATCTGTCGCCCCGCCTTCGGGGGGCTCGCCTTCCGGCCGCTCGCCCGTTTCCTCGATCGCTGCGGGGCGGTGCGTGATGACCACGCGCGCGGGCGCGGCGCGGCGTCCGCGGCGCGCGGGTTCCGCCTCGGTCGTCGTTGGGGCAGGGGCGGTTGCCTCGTCCTCGATCAGTTGAAGCGCGTAATCAGGGATCGCGTCGGTCCCTGCGATCCCGCGCAGCGCGGCGCGGAAGTTCGACAGCGGGTTCTGGTAGCCGATCTGGAGCCGGAAGGTCGCGAGGTCGATCTCCATCCGCCCGTTCTCGCAACTGGAGCGCGCGACCTCGTAGATGCGCCGCTCGATCGGCCCGAGCTGGAAATAGGTCGCGGCATAGTTGAGCACCTGCCGGTCGCGCAGGATCGCGCGGAACAGCCAGTCGCACAGCCGCACCCTGACTGCCTTCAACCGCCGCTCGCCGGTCTTGGTCTTGGAATAATGCAGCCGCGCCTCCGACAGCCAGGAGAAGAAGCCTTCCTCGCCTTCGCCGCCTGCCTCGATGTTGGTCTTGATCTGCGTGCCCTGCAACCGCTCCAGCGCCTCGGACAGACGCTGGTAGGAGCGCGCCGAGTGGTTGGAGCCGGTGACCGAGAACAGGTCGTGCGCGGTGAAGACGAAGTCCTGCGCGACGTCCTCCCCCGCCTCCAGCTTCGCCGCCATCAGGCTGGCGATGTAGAGCACGATCTCCTTGTCGTAGATCGTCGCGACGCCGTTCGCCGACGGGCGCACCTCGATCGAGACGGTCGCGTGCTCGTAGCTGAGCGGCTTCATCCACGCGTTCTTGCTGAGCGCGAAGAAGGGAAACGCCATCAGCGACCGCTCGCCGCGGATCTCGCCCATCAGCGGGCTGTCGAGCTGGAACAGGTCGCGCTGCGAGACGGCCCTGCCATCGCGCTTGCGCGGGATGGCGGGCCTGGATGGCGTCGGAGCGGGCACCTTGGTCATGCCGGATATTTCCTACTCGAAAGCACGAACTTTGGCGACGACGCACGAGCCTGCCGAGGTGGAACGCGGCACGAGGCCACGCGAGTTCGTGCTTTCGAGTAGGAAATACGCGCGAGGATCGGGGCCGCTGTCATCGCGGCGAGCATAGCGGCACGGACGCGCGAAGTCTCGCCAGGCGAGAAGTACTCGAGGAGGCGGGAACGGTGTCGTCATGCTAGGAGAAGCGATGACCCCACGCTGTTTGTCGCTCATCTTCCCGCTGACGCTCACCGCCTGTGCCGGGGGCCGCGCGGTCAGCGATTGGCCGGTGAAGATCGGGCAACCGTACAGCGTGCGCGGGGTGCGCTACGTGCCCGCGGTCGCGCCCGGGTACGAGGCGGTCGGCTATGTGAGCTGGTACGGTGGCGAGTCCGGCAATCGCACCGCCAATGGCGAGCGCTACCGTGCGCGCTGGGTGAGCGGGGCGCACACCACCTTGCCGCTGCCGAGCTACGTCGAGGTGACCGCGCTCGACACCGGGCGCACGATCCTGCTGCGCGTCAACGATCGCGGGCCGTTCTCAGCCAATCGCGTGCTCGACCTGTCGCAGGGGGCGGCGCGGCTGCTCGGGATCGAGCGCGCGGGGCGGGCAGCGGTGCACGTCCGGCTGGTCGACCCGCCCGAGCGCGACCGCGCGCGGCTGCGCCGCGGTGAGCCGGCCGCGCCGCGCCCCGATGCTGCGGCGCAGGACCTCGCGACCTGGCGCTCGCTGCTGGTGGCCCGATGATGGTGGTCCAATGGTGAGTGCCAGGTCGCGATGATCGGATCGCGAGCGGTCGCGGCGGACGAAGGCGCATCCGGACGGGCTTGCCGTGGCGTGCCGACGTTGTCCCGCATTGTGTCTGGGGGTAACGGTGGGTCGGATTGGCCCAACGCCGCTTTGTTGCCACGCGGTCAGCGTGAGCCGGTAACCTGTCCCGGCGCGATTTAGTTGACACTTGATGTAGACTCTTCTACATGTCGACATAACCACATGTCGTCAGTCAGCCATGTGCCGCGCGAACGCCTCTTTCCATTCTGGATGCCAACGCGAGAGGGCGGGGCGGTTCTCGGTCAGGTCGCCCGCGGCCCAGGCGATGCGCTTCGCGTCTTGCGCGGGCGTCGTCTCGTTGTCGGGACACAGGATGTAGAAGTCGCCCGCTTCCACCCCCGCCAGCATGTAGTCGACGACCTGTTCGGCGCTCCACGCCGCATCGGGCTTCTCCGGCCCGCGGGCGGTCATGCCCGTGTGGGTATAGCCAGGGATCAGCAGGTGCGCGGTGACACGCGCGCCGGTCGCCTCGCGCAACGTGTGCGCCAGGCCCTCGGTCAGCGCCTTCACCCCTGCCTTGCTGACGTTGTACGCGGTGTTGCCGGGCGGCTGGGTGATGCCTTGTTTCGAGCCGGTGTTGATGATGATGCCGGGTGCGTCGGCCGCGATCATCGCCGGCGCGAAGGCGGCGACGCCGTGGAGCACGCCCATCAGATTGACGTCGATCAGGCGTCGCCACGCAGCGACCCCGGCGAGCACGTCGCCGCCCGCACCGATCGCGGCGTTGTTCATCAAGA
This sequence comes from Pouteria glomerata, assembly GCA_035590655.1. NCBI lineage: Eukaryota > Viridiplantae > Streptophyta > Magnoliopsida > Ericales > Sapotaceae > Pouteria > Pouteria glomerata. Next base: position 25,893 of record JAVXUM010147161.1, read on the forward strand.
GGGCAGGGGGCTCGCCCAATTCCTCTGCCAGCGTGACCAACGCGTCGGGATCGGCGACGTCGAGCGCGTGCGCGCTCGCGCGCTCGATGCCGTGCGCGGCCGCTTCCAGCGCCTCGCTCGTGCGATCAACCAGCGCGACGCGCATCCCGCGCGCCGCTAGGCTACGCGCCGCGGCGAGCCCGATCCCGCTCGCCGCGCCGGTCACGACCGCTAGGCGTCCGGGCCGGATCGCCTCCGCTGCCTGGGCCACGCTCATCGGTCAATCGTCGCCATCGACGGGTAGCGGTCGCCGCTCGCCGCGCCGGGCGGCAGGATCTCGTCGATCCGCTTGAGGTCGGCCTCGCTCAGCGTCACGTCGAGCGCGCCGAGATTGTCGTCGAGGTAGGTCCGCCGCTTGGTGCCGGGGATCGGCACGATGTCGTCGCCTTGCGCCAGCACCCAGGCGAGCGCGAGCTGCGCCGGGGTGCAGCCCTTGTCCGCCGCCATCTCCTGGATCGCGCGCACCAGGTCGAGGTTGCGCTGAAACGCCTCGCCCTGGAAACGCGGCGAGTGGCGGCGGTAATCGTTCTCCGGCAGGTCGTGGGGCGACTTGAACTGACCGGTTAGGAAGCCGCGACCGAGCGGGCTGTAGGGCACGAAGCCGATGCCGAGCTCACGGCACGTCGGCAGGACCTCGCTTTCCGGATCGCGCGTCCACAGCGAATATTCGGTCTGCAGCGCGGTGATCGGGTGAACGGCGTGCGCGCGGCGGATCGTGGCGGGTGCGGCCTCCGACAGGCCGAGATACTTGACCTTGCCCGCCTGCACGAGCTCGGCCATCGCGCCGACCGTCTCCTCGATCGGCACCTCGGGGTCGACGCGGTGCTGGTAATAGAGGTCGATGAAGTCGAGCCCGGTGCGCTTCAGGCTCGCGTCGCACGCCTTCCGCACGTAGTCGGGGCGGCCGTTGATCCCCTGGAAGCTGCCGTCGCTCCCTCGCACGTTGCCGAACTTCGTCGCGACCACCACCCATTCGCGGCGCGAGCGCACGACACGCCCGACCAGCTCCTCGTTCGCGCCGACGCCGTACATGTCGGCGGTGTCGAGAAAGGTGACGCCGCGATTCAACGCGTGCTCGATCGTGGCGACGGACTCCGCCTCGTCGCGCCCGGCGTAGAAGTCGGACATGCCCATGCATCCCAG
>JAVXUM010147164.1:0-15439 GCA_035590655.1 Pouteria glomerata
AAAAAAAAAAGTTTTAAATTTCAAACAACCCCCCCCCCCCCCCCAAAAAAGAAATAATATATAAATTAATTAATTAAATGACAAAGAAAACATAAAAAAAAAAAAAGATAAGGGGAAAAAAAGTTTCTCTCCAACTATTTCATAAACAATGAGTTCCCTTCCGTTTAACAAATTAGAGTAGGAAAATTTTATCCCCTTTCTCAGCATTGGTGCAGAAGTTTCAGGGACGAAGTGAGCAAGTTTAATGATAGATATAGTCAACCAAAGATACAAACTCGCTTATTCCAAATTTCTTTAAAAAAAAAAAAAAAAAAGATAAACAAATAACACCAAACAATCAAGGACATGAACTCACCTTGGGAAATAATGCTCGACACGAAGCACACCATGTGCCATAGAATTCAACAATGACTAGTCTATCTCCTGCTTGACTCAACACACCTAGAAATTCTTGTGTGGAATGAATGTCAATCATATTTGAGCCTACATTCTTTTCCCACCATTTTGGCTGATCGGCACCACCAGCTGCAGAAGCATTTACCTGAGGAAAACATTTGATTTAGAAAAAGATAGCCATAATGGGAAGGAAAAAAGAATTGATACAGTGGAGCGCATCTAGCAGCCTCTTGCCTGTCTTAAAGATGCTAATAGGAAATTATTTCTGTTAATATATAAAAAGAATTTCTTTACAAATATTGGGTCATTGACTGTTGTGCAGGATGGGAGACAATTAGCATATGCTGTTGGAATTAATGTTCACAATTAGCCTTCTAATTAAAGTAGTCCATATAAGAATCTAGATTTGATAAGGATTTGTTTAGAGTCAATTATTGGAAAAGACAGTGAGTTGGTTTCCTAACCAACTTCTACTTCAATGGACAATTAATAAGAAAAATTGGGTTCTCTCTTTCTCTCTCTCTCCCTATAAATAAGTGGATTAATTCTCACTATCAATGGCTCAAGGTATGTGTTTTTTACTATATTTTATGGGTTAGGCAAAACATGTGAATATCATGAATTGATTTTTCATATAGTATACTAGCAATAACCCGTGCCTACAACACTATAAAAAAATTAATATTAATTTCTTATATAGTTAAAACTTTGGGAAAAAAAAAGTTCAAAACAAAAAAATTATGATAATCTATGTGTTTTAATTTTATTCCAAAATTTTATGCTCTAACAACTGTTGCATATATTTTGGTCTCTCTCTATCAAATTAATTTTTGATAAGCACCACAAAAGGAAACAAAAATTATGGCACTTTAATTTATAAGGTTCAACCTTTTAGAAACCATAATTAAACGGAATTTAAGTTGACAGTTATTATTTGCATATAATTTGCACTCTCAAAATATGGTAAAATTTAAAATATTTAAACCATTTTATGAGATAGATAGTAATGGAATCTATTAAAATAAGAATTGAACGGGTAGTTAAAAATATTAAAATGATTTTAATCGTTGAATAAAAGAAAAATTAATTCTTAACCGTTGGATCTTAGTTTGTGAGATGGTCCTATTTTATCATATAGATTTAATTAAATATTATGTGTTCATTAATTACAAATCTTGGAATCAGAACCTATATTTATGATCACATGATCTTCCATTAAGTTGTTACGGCATTTAGTTAAAATCCTTATACATGCTAGTTTAAAAAACTAAAAAATAAAAAAAAAATTAACTCAATTTCTCCTTTATGAATTCTGATGTAGGATAGATACTTATTTGGTTGTAATTATTACTTGTTTGAACTTCTTGACTAGAAACTTGAATCTTTCTTGAAATTGAAAAATTGGTTGGTATTTAGATTCATCAAAGATAAATAAAATTGGTGGTGAAGGGGGAAAAAAAAATTCAACTAGCTTGCATCTTTACTTGTTCAATAGATATATATATATATAAGTACTACCAGTAGAATATACTAGAGTGATTCTCTACGTTATTATGATGCTGACAAAATATTTTCTTATTATTATCTCAATTTTATTGATTAAATCAATGAATTAGTTGTTTTAGCTTTCATTGTTGATTCTAATGTTCAAATTATGAAAAGTTTAGAGTTCACTATAGTGCTCCAATCTAAGGTTGTGGATGGTAGATTTATGATTATTCTTAACGCTAATGTTCATTATCATAACCTTAAATATTCAGCACAATGTTATAATTTATTGTCATGAATATTTGATTACTAAATTTCTCATTCGTACCATATAAGTTTTGTTGCCCCAAGCCCAAATATGGAAGTGAATATTGGGTTATTGATGTTTTATAACATCACAAGTGTTATTCTTTATTCAACATTATATATTAGCTTGTCCAAAGATACAATTATCTTATTGAATAATCGTTACGGGGTGATATATTATTTGATTGGAAAAATATAAGACATACACATAGGGCATGTTATCCTTTTTAAATGATGTAGCATACAATTAGTATCTTTAAATATCAATAGCTTATGTTATAAATGAAATTTAACATGTGAGCTTAAAAAAAATATAATGTAATTTCAATTCTTGTTGCACTTTATACCCAAACCACCAATATCCCCAAATTTAGTGGTACTATATCTTCTAAGTGTTGTGAGCAAGTTTAGTTCAATTCAATTTGGGGGTTCTAGACCTTGATATGTCTCTTCTTGTACTGATCAAAGCAATGACGCTGAGAGAGCAACTCATAAGGCATTGTCTAGGTCCAATGGATTGAACCTAATGTTCTTGCACATGACCATTGCTATAAATATCAAAGCATCACCGCATGAAACGAAGAATATCAAAGAATATCTTAATAATGTTAAGGACCATTTTCGATCTATTCGTAAATCAGTTTCTAGAAAACTCATAGTTGAACTAACCAATACGCGTTTTGATGGTAATTGTACCATGAATGTTCACATTATTGAGATAACCAATTTGACTGCAAAATTAAGGATTCTGGGCATAACAACTAATGATTTTTTTCACATCCAATTTGTCTAAAATTCTTTATGTCCAATATATGGGCCTTTTTCAGATCAATTATAACAAAGGACAAGTAGAATATAAATAAATTGCAAAGTATGTTAATCCAAAAAGAGGAAAGGCTTAAGTAGCAAAATGGTCATATGGTGCATATGATGATGAAAGGAGGGGCTAGAAAGTAGAAAAGTGGAAAAAATATTAGGCGTGACCAACCTAAGATGGATGGATTTGATCAATCTACTCTAAAGAAAAAAAAAATGATAAGTGACACTTTTGCAAAAACAATAGACACTTCCATAAAAACTATTTGAAATATTAGACATAGTTTGAAAAGAAGGGTAAGCTCATGACTTAGTTTACTTCAAATCAAACTTAATTGATATTTCTTCTAATACATGGTGGATTGATTCTAGTTTAAATATTCGTGTTTCAAACTCGATGCAAGGATACATTTCAACCCAAATCACAAGATCCAATGAAGCCTTTCTTTACAAAGAAAACCAAGCAAAGGTCCCAGTTGAGGCCTTTGAAACCTTTCGTTCAGTTTTGGATTCTAGATTTTGTTTACATTTAATTGAGACAATTTACATTCCTTCCATTTCTTGTAATTTAGCTTCACTATCAAAACTTGTTCTTGATGGCTTCTAATTTAAATTCAATAATAATACTTCAGTTTGTTTAAAAATTCTTGCCATATTAGTTCTAGAATTTTGGTGAATGGTTTGTTATCAAATTAATCTTAAACTCACGTTCTCTAGATCTTTGCTTCCTATACATCATAATGTTGGAACTAGGTGTGGCTCATCTAATAAGCACTCATCTTACTTGTGACATAAAAGATTACGAAATATATCCAAAACAAGAATGAAAAAACTAGTAACCAACCCAAACCAAACCAAACTAAGTATTTTCCCACTAAGTGAGGTCGGCTATATGGATTTGACAACGCCAATCAAATCTGTTAAGGATCATGTCCTCTGTTAGATTCATATAGGCAAAATCATATTTAATAGTTATTTTCTAACTGCTCTTAGGTCTTCTTTTCCCTCTGCTACCAAATTTGGATTAGGTTGATTTTGGTGTATATAGACTATATTAAAACAAAGAAAGAAATAAGCCACAAGAAATACCCAACTTCTTGAAATAATACATACAAGCATATGTAGACCTTTTGATGTTCCATCTTTTGGTGGAGAAAAATATTGCATTATATTTATTTATGATTTTTCACGATGTTGTTACCTATTTGTTGCATGATAAATCTATGTCTATTAAGGTTATTGAAATCTATGTAACTGATGTTCAAAGATAGCTAGGTAGAAAAGTAGAAAATATTAGATTTGCTAAGGGTGGTGAATTATGGTGGATAAGATGAAACGAGGTAGTACCCTAGACTTTTTGCTAAAATCCTTGAACACTTAAATATTGTGCCTAATGCACGATATTGCGCAATTTCGTCAGAATGATGTAGTTGAAAGGAGCAATTGTGCCCTTATGGATATGATAGGGAACATGATAAATGTTATCGATTTATTTATATCTTTGTGGATGTATGATCTCAAAATTGTTGTGTAAATCTTAAAGAAGGTTCCTAACATTATAGTTCCAAAGACACTTTTTAAACAATGAAAATAATGAAAATCTAATTTGAGGCAGTTACACGTTTGGGGTATCCCATGGAAGCAAGAAACTTTAATCCACATTAAAAGAAACCAAACCCAATAATACTTATTTTTTTTTTTTATTGGGTATATAGAAAAATCAAAGGAACATAGATTTTATTGTCCTAGTCATGCAATGAGAATTGTTGAATTGTCAAACTCAATGAGAATGGTGAAGTTAGGAGGAGTGGTAAAGTTAGGAATGCAATCATTCAAGAAATTGGACTGCAATTTCCCTTAACCCCAATTCATTACGATCATGTTGTTCTCAATGATGATGATAAGTGATGCAGGATGAATAGAGAATAAAGTAAAGAGAAAGAAATAGAGAGATGAGGAAGTTTAAGAGGGAGGAAAGAAAAAAGAAGAGGAGAAGGGAGAACAACCAACAGAAGCTTTAATAACTTAATTTCTTCATATTCATCAATGTCTCTAACTCTAATCATCTTAAACCTTTAAATAGGCTAATACATCCTCAAGATTATTAGAAATAAAGCAAAAATCAAATATTTTAACAAATCTTACTAAAAATAAATCTAAATAAAATCTTCCCTAAAATAAAATAAATCTTTAATAAAATAAGGTAAAATCCTAATATAAATTTAATAAAATAAAATCTTAAAAATAATCATTTATTTATTTATTTATTTTTGCTTCCGCATCATTCTCCAACCATTAGAAAAACTCAATTCTGTCAAGTTACGTACTCCTTCAATCATTAGGCCATGAACAAAGCGAATATTCAAGTTGTTTCCAACATTCACAAACGCGCATTACAGGTGGTAGAAATCTAGTGTCTCCACCAAGTCTTCTGAGACGAGAGAAGCACAATTCCGCTAGTAAACTTTTCAACTTGATAATACTAATAAAAACCTCAATAATATCACTAGAAATTTGTGCATCATCAAGAAAAATCTGTGCCTCTCCAAGTTTGTGGGTGGAATCTATTGGTGTATTTGCTGATTTGCATGTTAACTTCCCGGTATCTTTCAAAAGATCAACAATATACTTCTGTTGAGAAATAAAGATTCCCTACTTTGAATATGCCACTTAAATTCCCAAAAAATATTTAGATCTCCCTAGGTCTTTGATTTCGAACTCTTTTGCCAGAGTTTGTTTCAAAGTCTATCTTTCCTTCTCGTCATTTCCTGTCACAATTATTTCATCAACATATACCAACAAAAATGTGACTTCCCTCTAGTTTAAGTGCTTGATGAAGAGTGTATGGTCTCCTTGGCTTTGTTCACATCCCTATTTGCCTCTCCAAGGTTGTAGTTGGAATCTATTAGTGTATTTGCTGGTTTGCATGCTAACTTCTGGGTATCTTTCGAAAGGTCAACAATGTACTTTTACTGAGAAATAAATATTCCTTGTTTTTAGTGTGCTACTTCAATTCCCAAAAAATATTTCAATCTCCCTAGACCTTTGATTTTGAACTCTTTTGCTAGAATTTGTTTTAGAGTCTATATTTCCTTCTCGTCATTTCCTGTCACTACTATATTATCAACATATCAACATATACCAACAGAACTGTGACTTCCTCCAAGTCCGAGTGCTTGATGAAGTGCATATAGTCTCCTTGGCTTTGTTTATATCCCATGGCTAACTTTACTTTGGTGAATCTTCCAAACCAAGCTCTTGTATCTTCCAAACCAAGCTCTTGTAAACTGTTTGTCTGTACAATACTTTTTTAAGTCTACATGCTTTATTGGCTGCCAAATTCCCACCAAAGCCAAGTGGAATTTCCAAGTATATTTCCACCTTTAAATCCCCATGCACAAAGTCATTCTTCACATCGAATTGTTGCGAGTTTCAACCATGATTGGCAGTTATGGACAATAAGATTCTGACTGTATTCATCTTAGGAACAAGAGCAAAAGTTTCTTGATAATCTATTCCACAAGTTTGAGTGTATCCCTTAACCACCAACCTTCCTTTATACCTCTCAAGTGTGCCACATGCATTATACTTCACTATGAAGACCCATTTACATTCCACTAGTCTTTTTCCTTTAGGTAAATCCATCACCTCCCACGTTTGGTTTTTTTTTCCAAAGCTTACATTTCAACATTCATAGCATTTTTTCAACGTTCACAAGCTAAAATCTCAAATAGTGTGTTGAGAACAGATACAGTGTTTAGGCTCATAGGAAAACTCCTATGAGATGGTGAACATTTTTCAAATGACACAAAATGTGAGAGGGGATATAATGGGTGTTTAGTATATTCCATAGTTCATTTCTTAAAAGCAATAGCCAAGTTAATATCAGATATAGGCTCAGTTGGTAAAGAAGGATTAGAAGTTATTACCTCATTTCCAGAGTTAAGTCTAATTCTTGGAGTTGTACTAGTTCAGGAACTAGATTCTTTTTCCTTGAGTGCACTTAAGAGAACCATGGGTTATTAATAGTGGTATCACCTCTGGTTATATGTTCAGGGACATAGGTTGGCGAGAGCATCGATTGAAGTTGGTCTTGACAAAAATGTTGATTCTAATTTTTAGAAGATACAGATTTAGGTTAGTTTTGAGGATACAGAGTTAGGTACAGATGATGGAGGCAAATCAAGAAACAAAAAGTCTCTATCCTTATCTTTCAAATATTATTTCCCCCTAAAGATAAGGTGTGGAGAAGTAAAGACTCATTTTCAGTAAAAGTGACATCTACAAAGACAAAAGCTTCTTTGGTAGGAGGATGATAGCACTTGTATTCCTTTTAGGTTGAAGAATATCTCACAAAAAGGGTAAAGAACAAAAACTACCCCTACACTTTATCTTCGGTCTCACTTTAATCCCACTGATTTTGATTATGACAGTTAATTCTCTACACTTATGGTCAAGCAGCAATGTAATCCTTTCATCTACAACTCAGTTAATCACAACCGTTAGGGCGAGGATGAAACCGTCATCTCTAACTTTTTTCATTGTTCTTCATTTTTTGGCAATTTTTTTGGATTGTCCAGCCCTCCCCAGAACGCCATCGGATCCCGTACTCACCGACCTCTCTCCTTCAATCAATCTTAGGTGATTGGGCATGATTTTTCGGCGACCTAGCAGCCACCATGACTGCTGAAGAACCCCCAAATACACTGCCCAACATTCTGAATAATGTGGATGTAACTTCCAGGCATATTTTGGCAATTTTCGATCATCCCATAGTGAGTCAGACACCCTTCTATGTGAATATTGGTTTCGCAACCTCTTCTCCTTCTTCTGTTGCAACTCAAGCGAACCCTAACTCTATTCACGTCGCTGGTAAAGAAAATAAGGTTCCTCTTGGATTGGTTCATGCTTTCTGTTTTTGTTCAATCAGTATTAGGAAATAATCTCTAAGCTGTCGTCGTTATGCTGGCGAATTCCCTAGTGGATTTGGCCCCAACAAACCCTCCAATCGGCCTCCAAAACTCTGGCCTTATCTCTCCGTTTTTCTGGGAACCCTTGCTCAGGCAACCGGTCCAGCTGTCAGTGTCGGTGTCGGCATCGACATTGCCATGGCAGCTGATTAGCAACCTCATAATTCTTCCGCCACCACCTTTTTTCTCTCAAACCTTAATCTTATGGAAAAATGATAGTTTTACCTTCCCCCTAACGGTTGCAATTAATAGGCAGGAGACGGAATGGATACATTGCTGTTTAACCGAAAGTGTGAGGATTTGATTGTCACAATTGAAAATAGTGGGACTATAGTGAAATCGAGGGTAAAGTATAGAGGTGATTTTTGTACTTTACTCCTACAAAAACACATCTTATTACTCTAAGGTCTAGTTTCTCTCTATTTTGGCTATGAATATGAACAAATGACACACAACCAAATATTTTAGGAATAAGATGGTTTGTAGTATTAAGGTCAGGGTAGAAATGAGAGTGTATCCATAGGACTTTTGAATCCCAAAACTCTCAATAGTAATCTGTTTATGAGTTGTGTGGCTGTAAGAAAGGCTTTCCCTCAATACTATTTTGGTACATTTTTTTGAAACAGAAATGCTCGAGATATGGCAAGTAAGTGACCATTTTTCCTTTTTGTCACTCCATTCTATTGTAGGATGGTGACACAAGATGATTGAATAATCCTTTTTTGTAGGAAATATGGTGACAAAATTTAATTGAAATAATCTTTGGCATTGTCTGATCTAAACTTTTTGATTTGAACACCAAATTGAGTTTTGATCAAGCTATGAAAATTTGGGAAGAACTACTTACATCAGATTTGGATTTTAGCAAAACAATCCAGGTGACTCTAGTGCAATCATCAATTAAAGAAACAAACCATCTAGCACTAGAAATAATTGGAATAGTGGGTGAACCCTATATGTCACTATGTGTCAATGCAAAAGGAATAGGACTTCTCTTCTTACTGATTGAAAAACTTACAGGTCTATCTTTTGCAAGTTCAAAAACATCACAATGAAAATTCTCACAATCTACCCTTTGAATAACAATGGAAACATAATTTTAAGAACTAAAAGAAGAATGTCCAAGTATTCAATGGTAAAGCCATATTTGATCTTTATTGGCATGAGAATGCTCGAAAAGAAAAAATAGAGGTGGTTTGAACTTACTAACACTCAGGTTTTCAAGTACTTTAAAGTAGTACAATCCATCTTTCTCCTTGGCACGTCCAATCATCATCCCCAAACCCTAGTCCTGAAATACATAATAAGTGGGAAAAAAAAGGTTATTCTATAGTCCAAGTCACAAGAGAGTTTATTTATAGACACAAAATTAGTCGATAGTTTTGGAACATAGAGTACATTCTTAAGAACAAATGAGAGACTAATCTTGACATCTCCAACACCTGTTACAGTGGTTAATGAACTATCTACAGTAGCTATATTTCTATTATTAGGACAAAGGACATATGTATTAAATTTATGAGAAGAATGTGTCATATTATATGTTGCTCCTGAGACAATAATCCAAGAATTCGCAAATGAACTATTTGACGTATTTAAACTATGTGAAAGTGAATGTGCCAATGAAAAAGTACCTAGGGATTTAGAACCTTAAGAGTTACCATTAGGTCTACAACCTCTTAATACCACCTATGCTGAGTTCCTTTTTTCCTTGATCTTTCTATTCTTCCTGTTATGTCCTTGCCCTTATCCCTTATTTCTTTGTCATCCACTCTTGTATCCCTACTCTTTGCTTGATGCAGAAGGTTTTTTATGTAATTTCTAGCACTTCTCCTTGGTATGCCCCTGTTTCTTACAATAAGTATACCATAGGTTGTCTCAAGAGTTGTCAAACTATTATCACTCAATGTTTTGGACAATTCATCTTTCACATTCTCATTGTTTGGTTGTTGCTCCAATCATGACCCTTGGTTGTTCAACCCATTAGTCAGCATGGCCGAGCTATCAATAATATGGGGTTAAAGCATTACACCTCATCTATTTTCCTCACCCACGACAATGGAAATAATTTCATTTAGAGAAGGCAGCTTTTCTTTGTCTAAAATTTGAACCCTAACCTGATTAAATTCAGCATTAACGCTAGCCAACAAATCCATACATCTAGTCCTTCTCAATAAAATTTTCAATGCTACCGCATCTTCAGTACACTTCATCTCTATGCACAGATAATGATCCAACTCTTGCCATAGACCGTTAAGTATTTTAGCATTTTCTGTGACAGATTATTTCCCTGCTTACTGGAAGTTGTCTTGATTTTCAAATCATAGACTTGAGTAACATCCTGAACCTTGGAAAAGTTTGCCAATCAGCTCCCAAATATCTTTTCCAATGGGCAAGAACATACAAGTGCCACTAATTTCAGGCAACATTGAATTTATAAGCATGCCACAATCATTGAATCCTTTTCATTCCATTTTGTAAAATTGGTCTCCTATGAGTCACGTTCCAAAAGGTGACTGATTTTTCCTTACCTTTAGGAATGTACGAGCTAGCTGGGACCATTTTAAATAATTCTTCCCATTCAAACAATATGCCACCTGAATATGTTGTAATTCCACAGCAAAATTGTTAAATACTTCGTCACGTTGAACCATGGTGGTATGAGAAGAAATCTCATTTATCTCAAACATGGAGATTGGCAAGGATAATCAAAAATGAAAAATTCAGACAATAAAGGTCTACTGTCAACAATAGATGATCTGAGACACGATAGTCAACCACCGAAGACATGCAAGTAGAGATCATAGACGATGATTTGCGGTCAACGACTAACAACCACGACTACAGGTCGCAAAGCAATAACTGGCGAGAGGTATCGCAACAACGACTGATGATCGCAACTGGGGTTTGACGATCACTGCTGGGGTTTCTAACAATTCCATACGATGATTGATGTTTGCTATTGGGTTTTTTTTATGACGGTTAACAATTGCGAATTGGGAGCTTCGGCGATAGTAAACCTTTGAATACTCGATGAGTTTTTTTGGAGAAATTGAAGATCGTCGAACTAAACAACAATTAAGGCTGAACTAAACGAAAAAATGTCTAGTAATGAAGGTCAAGCGAGCAGAAATTTTCTTAGAGAACATACAACTCTGATACCATGTGAGAAATTAAAGAATTGTTAATGTATATTGATGTACATGTATTACTAGTATTTATATATCTAGAGGTGATGTACCCAAGTCTAGGCATAATATATCCAGTCTAGGTTATTTGAATAGTATTTTTTTTGTATTTATTGTGTGTGATTATAAATAATAGTCCAAGATAATCTATTTGGTTGTCAAGCCATTTAGTAAATCATTGATCTCTTCACCTAGTATCAGAGTAGTGATCCTAGAATAATTATTAAAAAAAAAAAAAAAAAAACCTAACTGCAGTCATTGGCAAGATTGTTCTAAGTCACCAATGTCCTCGCTCGAAGTCCAGCCAAAGATTGAAGTTGACGATTACCGCATTGTTAGTCGAAGCCAACAATCACCAGTCGAAGTCAACGTCGATCACTCTAGTTGAAGATCAAAGTCCAGTCCAATCGACGACGATTACAATCATGATAGTCAAGTCTCCACAGTCAAAGATCTAAGTTTCCACTAGTTGATGACAATCTCTGTTACCAGTTGATCGCTTGCCTCCGTTGTCAATCACTAGTTGCAGACTTTCTTCGTCGTTGTCAACTTCCGTCATTGTAGATCTCAATCTACGTCACTTATCGTCAGCCTCATCTTCATCAGTTGCTATCGTCTTCGACTCATCAATCGTGACTTCAATTGACTTGCAGCATCAATGGAGTCAAAACTTATTGGTACCTCTACTGTAGCATCTACTACCAATGAGCATCTGCAAACTGTGACTATTTCTAGAGAAGCGTATTCAAGACTCCTACAATATCAAACAGCTCACCAGGCCTCTCTTTCTTCTGCTTCCCTTGCCCATTAAGGTAATTCTATTGTATGTCTGTCCACTCATTCTCCCACTTCTTGGATTATAAACTCCAGTGCTTTCAATCATGTGTCTGGAACATCTACATTATTTTCTGGTATCCAATATTCTACTTTCTCTTAGCAGTTACTCTAGCTAATTGATCAACTACTTTTGTCAATGGTGTTAGTACAGTGATTTCTTCCCCTTCTCTTTCTCTATTTTCAGTGCTATATGTTCCGTCTTTTCCTTTTAATCTAATGTCTGTTAGTAAAGTTACCAAACACCATAATTGTTTAGTGACATTCTTTCCTACTTCCATTGTAATTTAGGATATGACAAATGAGAAGTTGGTAGAGGACACGAAATTGGAGGAGTCTACTATTTTGACATAGAAGTACCTAGAGCTTGTCCTACAATAGCTTCATCTTTAGAAATTCATTGTCATCTAGGTCATCCTTCTTTAAAAAGGCTAAAGTCCATGTTTCCAAGTCTACATCATTTACGGTCTTTGAATTGGGAGTCCTATCAGTTGGGAAAACATCATCGTGTACCTTTTGCTTCTCGAGTTAATAAAAGGTCATCAAGTCCTTTTTCGTTAGTTCATTCAGATATTTCAGGTCCTATTAGAGTCACTTCAAAATTGGAGTTTTAGTATTTTGTCACTTTTATGGATGAGTTTTTTAGAATTACATGGATTTATTTGATTAAAAATCGTTCTGAGTTGTTTTCTATTTTTCAAGCCTTCAGTGATCAAATTAAAACCTAGTTTGTTATTCCTGTGCAAATTCTTCGTATAAATAATGCAAAAGAATATTTCTATAAACCTTTTGTGGATTTCATGACATCTGCCGGTATGATTCATTGGTCTTTTATTCTCGTACACCACAACAAAATGAGGTGGCCAAAAGAAAGAATTTACATCTTATTGAAATAACTCGTTGTCTACTTTTTCAAATGAATGTTCCCAAAATCTTCTGGAGTGATACTATTTTAACTGCATGTTATTTAATCAATCACATACCCTCTTCTGTTCTCAAAGGATTAGCCCCTCATTCTGTGTTGTTCCCTGACAAACCTTTGTTTTCTCTTCCACCTCGTATTTTTGGGTGTACTTCATTTGTTCATCAGCTTGCTCCTAGGATTGATAAATTGGACGTTCGTGCTCATAATTGCATCTTTTTGAGGTATTCTAGGTTACCGTTGTTATAGTCCTTCTTTTAACCGATTCTCTATTTGTGCAGATGTCACTTTCTTCAAGTCTACTCCATTCATCTCTTAGCCTCAACCTTAATCTATTCTTGATGAAAGTCTTCCTTTCTCTCTAATCCCAATTAAGTCTATTTTAGCTAGTCGTTATACTCCTCTGAGTCTATCTGATCGTTTGTCTCATCCTGATTTGTAGGTAGACACTCGGCGTCAAGTAATGACTACTTCACCTCCTGCTTCCTATGTTCCGCTACTATCTCCTCCTATGCTGCCTGCTCCCGTAAGTGATTTAGGTATTCTTATTGCTCTTTGGAAGAATAGGCGTTCTTGTATTTCTCATCCTATCTCTAATTTTGTGTCTTATGATGCATTGTCACTCTCACATCGTTCATTGGTTACATCTTTATCCTCTGTTTCTATTCCTAATACTGTTTCTAAAGTACTTTCTCGCCCTTAGTGGCATTCTACTATGGAAGATGAGATGTCTACTCTTCCAACCAATGATACTTGGGACCTTGTTGCGAATCTTCCCGATAAGTTAGTGGTTGGTTGTTCGTTTGGTATATATCATCAAAGTTCATCCTGATAGTAATATGGATAGATTAAAGACGCATCTGGTCACAAAAGGGCATACTCATGTTTATGGTTGGGAGTTCTCTGAGACTTTCTCCTACTACTAAGATTACATTTATTCGTCTTATTATCTCTCTATTTGCAGTCTATCATTGTTCTTTACACTAACTTGATGTGAAAAATACCTTTCTTCATGATGATCTTGTTAAGAAAGTCTATATGGAGTAACCTCCTAGATTTGTTACTCAGGAGGAGTCTAGGTTGGTTTATAAGCTGAAAAAATCATTATATGACTTAAACCTGTCTCCTTGGGCATGGTTTGGCCAATTTAGCATTGTTCTCACTAACTTTGACCTAGTTCGTTATAGAGTTGATCATTCAATATTTTATCGACATTCTTCTAAAGGAAGAATTTGGCTCCTTGTGTATGTAGATGACATTGTTATCACAGATAATGATTCATAAGATATTGCTACTTTGAAGTTGTTCCTTCAAAGTAAGTTTAGTACCAAGGACATGGAACCATTGAAATACTTCTTAGGAATAGATGTTGCCTAGTCAACTATAGGTATTTCTCTCTCTCAAAAAAAGTATGCTTTTGTTTTGTTGACTGAGACAGGGATGCTAGGTTTTAAACCTATAGGCACTCCAATGGATCCAAATACTGAGTTGGCTACTGATCAGGAAGAGTTGTTACATCACCCTAGCCAATACCGAAGATTAGTTGGAAAGTTAAACTACTTGACAGTCGCCATACTTAATATATCTTTTGCCACGAGTGTGATTAATCAATTCTTAGAATCACCTCGTAAGAGTCATTAAGATGCTGTTGTTCGGATTTTGAGATCCCTGAAAGGTGCACCTAGCAAATGTTTATTGTACAAAGACAATGCACACACTTTAGGTCAAGGATACGCTGATGTAGACTGGGCTGGGTCACCATCGGATAGACGATCTATTACTGGGTATTGTATATTTCTTAGAGGTAATCTGATATCTTGAAAAAGTAAAAAACATACAATAGTAGCACGGTCAAATGCTGAGTCAAAATGTAGAGTCATGGCACACATATCATATCAGTTGATCTAGATATAACACATGTTAAAAGAATTAGGAGTTCATCATTCATAGTCCATGGAGCTACTATGTGATAATCAGGCTGCGATTTATATCGCCTCTAATCCAGTATTTCATGAGAGGACTAAACATATTAAGGTTGACTGTCATTTTGTCAGAGAAAATATTCTACAAAATATGATCAAAACTGGTCTTATGAAGTTTGAAGATCAACTTGCTGATTTGTTTACTAAAACTCTAAGGGAACTTAGAGTAAGGTTTATCCGTAACAAGCTGGAAACATATGATATATATGCTTCAACTTGAGGAGGAGTGTTAATGCATATTAATGTACATGTATCACTAGTATTTATATATCTATAGGTGATGTCCCTAAGTCTCGGAACAATATATCTAGTCTAGGTTATCCGTATAATATTTATTATATATTTATTGTGTATGATTATAAATAATAGTCTAAGACAACCCATTTGGTTGTCAAGCCATTCAATAAATCACTAATTTCTTTATAAGAATAAATAATTTTTTTTCTCTTATATTGAACTCTGACATCCCCCCTAATATATACATAAGATACCCTAAATATAAAAGGAAAAAATTAACTATCCTATAATAGATCCCTC